>JARGYA010001069.1:0-24865 GCA_029204335.1 Mycena vulgaris | reverse complement strand
GGCTTCGTGGTGGATGGTCCGCACCCGCACCTCATAATTCTAGGATTGTATCGAACAATTGATTGCGGAAGCTAGCGCCTGTTCGACTCAAGCCGGAGTCATGTGGCGTCCTCGCTGGTTTTAGTTTTGGTTCAGCGGAGGCAAGATGAACTTTCACGGCCTGTTGGTTCAACGGTGGGAAATGTTGTGAGTTGGGGGGGCGAGAGCTGAATCGAAGGCACAGAAGACAATTTGAGAGCACATATGAGTGGGAAAGCTACCCCGACGGGAGTCACTGGACGACGGAGGACATTGAAATACGTTGAGTTTTGAATGGATCGGGAAACAAAAGAGGCAGAGTACGACGATCGGAGAGTTGAGGTTAAAAGGCAGGGTAGGTTGGGGGGAACGCATGTGGTGGGGCGATGTCGTCCGTTAGCCACTCGGTGTCGAGCTCATGGAAGCCTAGCTCGAGCACGCGCACGGCCTGCGGGTCAAACATGGGGAGGAAGGAACGTCGGAGACCGGGACACTCGATGGCGTGATCAGAAAGCCGGAGAAGTGGAAGGGGAGCCGCCTGACACGGATTTTCCTCATCGGGGTCATAGAAAGCTTGCAGCTGTTGCGAGATGGTGGTCGTTAGCAAGAGGGATTGGAACACGTGATCTCCACGCGTCAACAAATGAGCGGGCACAAAGACTCCCACGCCACGCATCACGTAAGCCCACGTGGGTTTCCGCTCGGAAATCCGGCTCGATACTGATATAGGTGGCCGATACTGAGTCCAGATACTGAGCGGAGTTTGAATTACTTAAGCATCGCTAGACCTCGCGTGAGTTCGAGGCCTTGACGTCGCCGTATTATTTCCTTTTTTTCTGGCTTCAAATGGAGCTCAAAAACTCCCTCGAAAATTGAGCGACGGTGAATGTTGTACAGAGGTATTATCTGCATTGTTTCCCATCCAGAGGTTCCTGATTATGGGTGCAGTATGTAAAATGACTGCTTCCGGGTGTGTATCCTGACTGGCAGGGACGAACAATGGTAATGTTCCACAATGGTACATAACCCAGGTACTGGATTCATCAACGTGTTTATGTGAGTAGCCTGGTATGGTGATTTGAAGTCAAAAATGACCATAGGAGCTCATTTGCACGTAAGGTTGTATGTTTGGCCAGCTACAGAAAATTGTCCAGGAAGCAGATGGCACTGCTGCAGGGTAACCTGACCTCACTAATGTCTTGGTAACATAGAACTGTATCTGTGAGTATTTTAGAATGAAGAAGTTAAGTGACAAACTGGGCGGTTCTGCGCGAAACACATCTCTACGGAGCAATTGGAACTCCGCTCAGTATCGGAAACTCGGAAACTCCGCTCGGTATCCGGGACAATAACATGTGTTGGATCCGGAGCACCCAAAATCTTAGTTATATTAACACAGCCGTTATGCATTCTCAGGACCACACTCCCTTTATTTCGTGGTTTTACCGCGGGCAGAACAATAGTATTCGTGCTTTATTTCAGTATCGGGATGACCACGTGCAAGCGGGAAGCTCTCGCCAAATCAGACCAAAGACCCCTCTTTCACGTGCAATATTTTTATATCTTTATGTCTTTATTTTTATTTTCCCCCACTTCTATCAGTATCGAGCCAAATCCGGCTCGATACTGATATAGGTGGCCGATACTGAGTCCAGATACTGAGCGGAGTTTGAATTACTTAAGCATCGCTAGACCTCGCGTGAGTTCGAGGCCTTGACGTCGCCGTATTATTTCCTTTTTTTCTGGCTTCAAATGGAGCTCAAAAACTCCCTCGAAAATTGAGCGACGGTGAATGTTGTACAGAGGTATTATCTGCATTGTTTCCCATCCAGAGGTTCCTGATTATGGGTGCAGTATGTAAAATGACTGCTTCCGGGTGTGTATCCTGACTGGCAGGGACGAACAATGGTAATGTTCCACAATGGTACATAACCCAGGTACTGGATTCATCAACGTGTTTATGTGAGTAGCCTGGTATGGTGATTTGAAGTCAAAAATGACCATAGGAGCTCATTTGCACGTAAGGTTGTATGTTTGGCCAGCTACAGAAAATTGTCCAGGAAGCAGATGGCACTGCTGCAGGGTAACCTGACCTCACTAATGTCTTGGTAACATAGAACTGTATCTGTGAGTATTTTAGAATGAAGAAGTTAAGTGACAAACTGGGCGGTTCTGCGCGAAACACATCTCTACGGAGCAATTGGAACTCCGCTCAGTATCGGAAACTCGGAAACTCCGCTCGGTATCCGGGACAATAACATGTGTTGGATCCGGAGCACCCAAAATCTTAGTTATATTAACACAGCCGTTATGCATTCTCAGGACCACACTCCCTTTATTTCGTGGTTTTACCGCGGGCAGAACAATAGTATTCGTGCTTTATTTCAGTATCGGGATGACCACGTGCAAGCGGGAAGCTCTCGCCAAATCAGACCAAAGACCCCTCTTTCACGTGCAATATTTTTATATCTTTATGTCTTTATTTTATTATTTCCCCCACTTCTATCAGTATCGAGCCGGAAATCCTGTTTCCTTTTGGGCTCTCATGCCTGCCTCGCAGCGTAAAGTGAGGTCCAATTAGGTGCCATTAAATCCCGGGATCGGTTGCTTTGTCTAGTGGTGGAGACGTGCCGTCTGGTCGTAGTGAGGAGGGAAGCGCTGTCTGTGTCTACGTCCCGATTCGTACATGATGTGCCTGCTACCTAACACGGACAAACAACCCAAACTGTCCCGATCCGTCCTCACGCCTCGCCGCGACCAGCGTAGCTGGTCCATGCACCCCCTACACGTGTGGCGCGGTGCCCGCGCCACCGAACGCGTAAACAACCCCCTCACAATCCACCACTCAGCTCCTCGGCCACTTCCCCTTCTCCAAGCACGACATCTTCTACATCGCCATCGTCGCCGTCCTCCACCTCCAAATCCAAGCCCTCCATGGCCTCATCCGGCCCTCCGGCGCGCCCTATCTCGAGCTTCGCCTGCTCCTCAAATAACTCTGTGCCCCTCCGCGGATTAAACCGACGCAAACGGCGCGCGCTAATGGTGCCGCGTACTGGCAGCCCGTGTACCGTTTCCAAACGGTACGAATTCCGTATGCAGTCGACGACGTGGTGTGGCTGACCCCAACGCGGCAGGATCTTCGAGTCTGTGGAAAGTGTGAGGTCGAGGGAAGAGTCCCTAATCTGTACCAGGTCCCCCTTCTTGTACTCGATCACGCGCGTCGCGAGAATCCATAACGCGTTTATCGAACACCTCCTTCCTCTTATTTGCGTGTTCCACGACGTGCGAGTACACGTCGAGCGTCTGCTGTTCCAGGTACGTGTTCTGCAGCCTTACCTGACTCTCTGAGCTCGGAGGTGCTGACCTCCAGCGGCGTGTCGTTGGTGTTGACGACCAGTCCAAGACAGAGTTCGTCAGGGGCGAACTTGTACCGGCAGGATGCGGCTGTTAAGCTGCCGTATCGCCTCGTCGAGGTGGTCCGGCCAGTTAGCGGGAAGGTCAGTGCACTTGGTGATTTTAGCCCATCCGTCCTCCCCCAGCCGTGGCGCGCACATCCGCTTAAGGCGCGAGAGTAGCTTCCCATTCTGGCCTTCCAGAAGACCATTGACCCATGGGGAATACGCCGCGACCTGCTGATAACGCGACCCATGTGCTTCACAGTACTCCGCGACAAGATTGCCGGAAAAATGACTCCCGCCGTCCGCCATGAAAACCTCCGGCATCCTGAAGTGAAGTGAAGTCGTATACGTTCGAGGGATTGGTTTGTCGTGGCCATCGTCCCTGGCCCGGTGAACTTGAACGCCCAAGTCTTCTGTGAGTACACGTCCATATAGAGCCCGATGGTCTTGAAGCCGCCCTTCCCAACAGGCATTGACAGGTAGTCGCCGACCATCAACTCCCAAGGGTGTCGCCGTGTGATGGGCTCGAGCAACGCCGCCAGGTGTGCGCCTCCGAACGCCTTGCATTGCCCACACTCGACAATTGCGGAAACGATCGACTTGTCAAGTCGCGGGCTACAAACGCGGTCGAGCATCTTGATTTTAATCAAGTCGCGGCCAAAATGGCCACCGTCCACGTGTTCCGCTGCCGCCTGCGCCTTCGCCTCTACCTGGGTTATGCATTCCAGGCGTGCGCGTTTACCATCCCCGACGCGCCACAGCTTGCCATCCGCGATCTCGTACCCCAGCATGCGGTGGCGAGCGCGCCGCTTGTCCCGGACCCGTTTTCCGTGGTCGAGGACATACATGGCCTCGATGACCTCCAGGAAAACAGGCTCGTTCACGAAGCGCTCACGAAGAGCGGTCTGCTCCGAGCTGAGTTGCGCTGACCATATGTCGTAGGCCAGCCCGACGGATGACGCCCAATCTGGATCGACGCTCCACTCGTGCCCGTCGCCCTTAACCTTGGGCGTGTCCGTGAACTGACGACTGAGCCCATCCGTGGCTTGATTATTCTTCCCGGGGCGGTGTCGACAATCAACGATGTGATGATTCATAATCCCGTCGAGCCAGCGCGCGTGAGTGGAGTTCAGCTTGTTATTCATGATGGTGTCTTTGAGAGCTTTGCAGTCGGTTTCCAGTTCGACCGGGTGTCCGCCTATAGTGTCCGAAAATTTGTCCAGGCTGTATTTCAGCGCTGCGAACTCCAGGAGGTAGGGCTGATAGCGTGACTCCGTGTCGGACGTCCGTTTCGAGACGAAGCCGAGTGGATGCACACGGACTTGCTTATTCCCGCGTACATCGACCCACTCGAACCGCTGCGAAAGGACTCCTGCAAATCCGTCCTTGCACCCGTCCGTCATGACGATGAAGGACGACCCATCGTACTTCGGCGGCTTCACGACTGGAGCGCTCGTTAACACGACTTTTAGTGCTATAAATGCCCGCTGATGTTCTGAAGTCCATTGCGCGGCGATCTCGTGGTGTCGAGCCGCGTTCCGATAGGACTGCCGGCCCGCGCACGGTGGGACTGCAGGGTGTTGACAAGGTCCTTCAACGGTTTCTCGATCAGTGAGTAATTTTTCACGAGCGGTCGAAAGTAGCCCGTTAACCCCAGAAAAGCTTGCAGGTTCTGAATTGTTTCGGGCACTGCCCAATTGACTACCGCAGTGAGCTTTGCCAGGTCCGCCTTGATGCCGTCCCGTCCAACGTGCTCGCCTGCGAACGTGACCTCCGTCATGAAGAGTCTTGTCTTCTGCGGGGATATGGAGAGTGTTTGCTCTCGACACCGCTGCAAAAATACCCGTAAGTCTCGTAGCTTGTCCGCGAACACATCGCCGGCCATGGCGCCGTCGTCGACGAATAGCTGCAGCATCGTACCCACGAGGCCCTGGAGCG
The DNA here is from genome assembly GCA_029204335.1 of Mycena vulgaris. Taxonomy (NCBI): domain Eukaryota; kingdom Fungi; phylum Basidiomycota; class Agaricomycetes; order Agaricales; family Mycenaceae; genus Mycena; species Mycena vulgaris. The sequence goes on along the minus strand of JARGYA010001069.1, from coordinate 19,511 downwards.
CCTTCGCCGTGACTTCGTTGAAACAACTCGGCGCGCCGGTGAGTCCAAACGGCATGCGGCGATATACAAAGTACCCGCGCCCCTCCACATAGAACGCGGTGTAAGGACGGCTCTCCTCCGCAACCTCCACCGCGTAGAACCCCGATGCGAGTCGCGAAGTCGAACAGGAACACCCAGCGGTGCCCGCTGAGCGCCTGCTGCTTGGTGCGAATGTCCCCCTGTGGCATTTGAAGCACCTGGGTCACGTCATTCAGCGACTTGTAGTTCATGCAGACCCGCCACTTCTGGGGAGCATCCGCGCCTGCTTCCTGCGGACTCGCGACACCCGGAGCGTCAAATGGCTCGGGCAAGCTTGCCCGCACACACTCTGCATTAATCCGGGAGTGCAATTCCTCGATCGTCAGCCCCTGAGCACTGTGGGCCTTCGCAGCAAGCGTGATCGGCAACACGCATTTGACATCTGCAGCCGCAATGGGCTCAATTATGCCCGCATCGATCATGGTGTCGAGGGCCTTCGAGAAGTAAGCTGTTTGCGGAGGCGTGAGGCGCCGCTGCTGTATTCTGGTGTTCAGCCTCGCGTCCGCAGGTACGTGCAAGCGGTGGATGGCTCCTGGGATCGCCTTGACCTCGCCGACGGACAGCGCACAAAGGTCGGCATACTAGTCCATGCGCGCCGAACGAGCTGCGGAGCTGCAGAAAAAAGATCAATAAAATTGTCTCCCTCCAGCGCGACAAGCGAAAAATGCGCACCAAAGTCCGATTCCGTACAGAAATGGACCGAATCACAAAATTCTCCATGCGAGTGAGTAAAGATGTGAAACCAAGGGACACCACTTACATCCTGCGGCGAACGGACACGGTCCCCGCCCAGAGCGCCACCCGCTCGGACAAAATGTCTGAACTTGCCCGTGACTACCACTCCGATCTCCAGTCAGACGCCTCCGAGCGCGACCTGGAGAAAAAGGACCGCGACATAGCGGCGGTGCTTGCGAGCATGCCTGTGCCCCCAGAAATCCCTGAAATGGCAGATCTGGCAAAGAACCTCGACGCGGACGATGTACTTACATCAATGAAAGACTCTGCCACCGGGGTCGCAGCCGGAGTGAACGGCATCCCGACCGAGCTCTGGACACGACTCGACGAGATATTCCAGTCCGAAAAAGACAGCTCCCCAGCAGACGGGACACCGCGCGTTCTCTTCGACGTAGTGAAAACCTTGACCACCGTATACAACGACATCGAAGAGAAAGGTGTCGAGGAAGGCACTGATTTTGCAAGAGGGTGGATGTGCCCCATCTTCAAGAAAGGCGATGTATCAGATATTGCAAACCATCGCCCGATCACCGTCCTAAACTCGGACTATAAAATCTTTACCAAGGCTCTGAATGCCAAACTCGCCCGGGTTGCTCCAGCCCTAATCCACAAAGATCAGGCGGGCTTCATGAAAGGCAGAAAGATCGCTGACCAAATTTACCTCTCCCTAGTGATGGTGGAATATGCGGAGGAGGAACTATTAAATGGAGCCATCGTTGCCCTAGACCAGGAGAAAGCCTACGATAAAACCTCGCACCGATACCTGTGGAAGGCCATGAGAGATCGTAATATCCCCGAGAAATTCATAAATACCGTCAAGCGCTCTACAGCGAGGCGGAAACCCAAGTCGTGATCAACGGCGTCCTCAGCAGTTGCTTCCGTGTAACAAGGGGCGTCCGCCAAGGCGACCCCCTGTCTTGCCTCCTATTCAATATTGCAATTGAACCTCTGGCGGCAATGCTGAGAGCCTCGGACCTAAAAGGGTACGAGATCAGCGAAACCATAGAACGTGTCGTGACGGCAATGTTCGCCGACGATACTACCGTCTACCTTCGAGACTCTGACAGCTTCGTAACCCTCCAAGGAATCCTGGACCGATGGTGTCTAGCTTCCAGCGCAAAGTTTAATGTTGCAAAAACTGAAGTAATTCCAATCGGCACCCCGGAATATAGGGCCGAGGTCATCGCCTCGCGTAAACTGAACGCGCATGATGCCGCCCTCCCAGACAACATCCATATCGCTGCAGAAGGCGAGTCCGTGCGGATCCTGGGAGCGCGGGTCGGAAATGGTGTTCCAGTCCAAGGGATCTGGACCCCAGTAGTGGAGAAAATAGACTCCAGCCTGGAGCGCTGGGGGCGCCATTTCCCCACCCTGGAAGCCAAAAGACATATCATCCAAATTACTATAGCGGCTATGACACAGTACCTGACCCAAATGAACGGCATGCCGAGCGCCGTAGTAAAAACCCTCAATGCGGCACAGCGCGAATTCGTCTGGGGAGGCTCCAAGTCCTCCCCGATCAGCCGCGATGTCCTACTAGCTCCCCTCGGTAACGGGGGGAAGAAGATGTTCGACCTAGAATCAAGGAACAGCGCCATCCATATTATGACTCTGAAGTCCTACCTCGAAATGGATCCCGCAAAGCGCGCTGCGTGGACCCATCTGGCCGATAAACTCCTGGCCAAGTACGATAAAAAATCTTCCACAGTACAGGAAGGCACTCACCTGAACCCTTTCCTCCAGAAGTGGAAACCGAAAGCCAACGGAAAGCTCCCGGAGTTTCTCAAAGGAATGCTGAAAGTAGCTAAGAAATTCGGCGTCGAGTTCGACACGTTGCAGCCGACGAAAGGTATCCGGGAATCCCTTCCCCTGTGGCACCACATAGGAGAGAACCCCGAACATATCCAGATAAATAACTCACCTCAGTGTAAGTGCTTGCGCGCGAGACACGGCGTCTCCACGGTGGGTGACGGGCTGGCAGTAATGGCCCGCCTTGTGTGCCCAACGCACGTCGAAGACCGCTGGTGCGTATGTGAGCCCTGTTCCAACGACCGGAGAGAGCGTGGGTGTACAAACCCCCACGCCTGTGCGCTCTCTGCGAAGTCTCGCCTTGACCTCCTCATCTCGAAATGGGACCCCCGCTCTCCGGATCCCCCGGATTTACCCCCTCCTCCCCAGAACGATGGCGTGCATCCCTTCGTCCCGCCGCCCAAAATTACGAAGCTATCAGACGGGTTCAGAATCTTCACAAAACCTGTTGGAGATCCTATCGTCGCACCTCCCGCGGGCGCGCCCCCCGTATCAAATGACGCCTCCCCCATCCGTGTGGCGATCGGCAGCCACTGTGAGTTTTCGGGCTCCACGGACGCCAGGGCCGCGTTTGGAGTCGTCTTCGCCCACAACGACCTGAGGAACTCCAGCGCGAGGGTCCCCAATACAGTCGCGCCCCTCCGCAACAGTGCGGAGGTTGTCGCCGCGCTAGTCGCTGCCCGCGCCGCCCCATCTAACGCCCCTCTCCACATTATGAGTAAAGGAATTGCCACCGTATCTGCGATCAACACTCACCTAAGTAAATGGGAGGATAATGGCTGGATCGGAGTCCCCGATCCCGCCCCTCTTAAAGCCCTTGCTGCAGGCCTCCGCTCGAGGCAAGCCCCCACGACCTTCGGATCGTTAGATGACACCACAAACCACCCTAGTTGCAAGGACGCGGCCGCCGCAGCCCGTCGGGAAATTGTGTCTGAACCACACAACAACATCCCTCTCTCACTCCCTGCCGGTGTGGCGCTCCGCGGCGCGAAACTGAGTAAACTCACCCAGGCCGTCGCCTACCAAGGGATTAGAGCCTTAAAAGAGATCCCCTCGCGCCAATCAACTGACTGCAACATAGCACTTATCCAAGAGTTCCTTAAGACCCGATCTGGGCATGCGCCGACTCCCGACAAAATCTGGGGGGCAATCCGCCACAAGGACATTACTAGTACAGTTAAGTCTTGGCTCTGGAAAAGCATTCACGGGGCGCACCGCATAGGAAAGTACTGGACACATATTCCCGGTTTTGAGGACCGTGCAACGTGTACGCACTGCGGCGAAATCGAGTCGCTACGGCATATTCTTTTTGAGTGCACGCGCCCGGGACAGGAGATTATCTGGAGACTGACAGCAGAGCTTTGGGGAAAGAGATATGATGAACCCCTGCCGCCCCCCTCGATGGGAATGGTCCTGGGTAGCACCTTGACGTTGTTCGAGGAAGAGAAGAGAGCCAAACCCTCCGGGGTTAACCGGCTCTATCGGATACTGATAACCGAGTCTGCCTACCTGATCTGGAAACTCCGAAACGAGTGCGTTATCCAGAAAGGGGGCGCGGCCCCATCTGTTTTTGAGGTCCATAACCGTTGGGTCTCACTGATGAACGAGCGCCTAAAAATTGACTGCTTCATGGCAACCTCAAGATCCGACCAGAATAAAATTCTGGTACCGCCCACCATGGTGCTCCAAACTTGGAGCCGGACCCTTATGAACGAAACAACCTTGCCAAAAGACTGGCTCAGAGATCCCAGGGTTTTAGTGGGTATCGGGACCATCAGCTCCCACGCCGCAATGCCGCCCTTCGGCAGGCAGAGCAGGCACAGTTGAGCAAATTTTCTGTCCCAAAATGTGAGTCCCACACTGCGACCTTCGTCGCGTGCGTAATTGCATTTCCCTGGGGGTGGAACCCCTTTTTCTCTCCTGGAGGTCGAGACCCCCTCCACGCTTACGAGCCCCCGCAGGTTAATCACTAATTAATTGTGCGGGTGCTACTTCGTACCACCAAAAAAAAAAAAAAAAAAAAAACAAATCGATTTAGCGCATAGTGAAAGGGTAAATGAACGTGGAAGGGCTCAGCGCGAGCTATGGCGAGCTTTGGGTAGACGTGGAGCGGAAGAAAGGAAGGGTGTGGCTTGACTGTCGCACGTGAATACAAAGGGCGATCACATCAGTGGCTGTTCACCCATTCTTCCTTCGACCATATCGTCGTACTGGTCTGCCCCACTCTGTCTGCAAGGTAACTTAATAGGTAGGTGAGACCCAAAGTCAGTTGACAGGCCGCCGACTGGCCTCATAGGATGCGACGACTTAGCGCGAGAATCCCCACTGCCCTCATTAAAAATCCCATTGACGTGCCACCCACGCGACTGTGAGCGGCTCCCCCATTCGTTGGAAACACTGTCCTTTGTAGGAAATTTGAGGACCATACTTCGCCTCCTCCATGTTGTGTCCACCCACCTCGCCGCCCCGCGACGCCGTCGATTCCAACTGCCGTGTATTCACCTAACACGTAACCCTAACTCGAGGACATACCCCAGTCCTCTGCGTGCCGCCGGGCCCGCGCAGCCCGCCGCCATCATTCACGTCGCCGATGTCGTGAGTGCCACAAACACTGGCGAGTATTATTCAGTTTCATTCGCTTAACGGAGATTAACAGAACCATAAATGGTTTGAAGCGCTTAATGAGCTCAAGACATAGGGCGACGGCTGAATTGGCTTGAAAGGTCGAGGTAAGGTTTACACCGCTCAATGAGTTGAATCGGGTCAATCGGCTTCAGCGAGTTGAAGCCATTTGAACGGCTTAAAACACACTGTACTGGAATGGCTTATAGCTTTATTTTAGTACTAGTACTAGGAGGATTAACCGGCTTAACCGGCTTTAAGCCAATTTACGCTAGAACATGTTTGGCTTAACCCAACCTGAGCAGGTGACAGCCCGGCCTTCCAGCGTCCTGCGGCCAGCTTATCTGCCATCAACAGATCGTCGACGCGAAGATCTTGCATCGTTTGTCCGGTGTTGGCAATGAACATGACGGTAGCATTAGTGGCGAGTGTTCGGCGTGTCGTGAGGAGGTAGGCCAGGGCGAAGCGCGAGATTGCTTGAATGGCGAATGATTCATCATGGCTGACGGAGACGGATGAGCATGTTATTAGCTATTAATAACGAATGTCGGATCTTCACTCATCCACCCTCGTTGAGGTCGATTCTTCCGCTGGGAACACCGTTTTGACACATAACCTGTTGATACTCAAGTGAGATGTGGATCATATCACAGATGGAAATATGGGTGTGGGCGCACAAGGTAGTCAATTGCGGCGTGACCTGCCACCCTCTGGAGAGCCTCTGCCGCGGCTCGCATACCCTTGCTATCACCCTCGCCATATGTCAGCCGCCGCAGTTTACTTTGAGCTAAATATCCGCTCAGAACTCACATCAGATCCCCTTTGACAAACTCCACCTCAATCGTCTGGCCCTTCGGCGCAAGCTTCTTCAGATCCGTAAGTACTCCCCCCGCCCGGGCCTCATTCCGCCCGAGGATAATGATGCGACCGCAGCCAATTTTCGCCAGGAGTCTAGCCACACCGGCGCCGATTCCAAGTGTACCGCCGACGACGACAGCGGTCTTGTTCTGTCCCGCAAGACTGACGTGTTGAATGACTTGGGCGGCGTTTGGTGGCATGGGAGGGAAAGGGGAATATGGCGAGACAAGGACGAATTATCGCGGCATTTGAATAGCGCGGATAACCATACGTCGACGAGGAGGAGCTGACGCAATTTTGGAGGATAACCGAATCCTAGCCTCCTCTCGACACATCCCTCCTTACACTAACTACTTACATAATATGCACTCTATGCTTACCTCCACCTACATAGCTCTCCGCCTCTTTCCCCCTTCCCCCCCTATCTCGCCTTCACAACTCCCTCACATATTCATCCACGTACATTAATTGACATCACTAACATCTATCTATTGCAGGCCACCTCCGAGCGTACAGGCCTTCCTCCGCCCTCCCTCGCGTATGAGCTCCGCCTCCGCACCTATCCCGCCCCGTAGTTCCCGTCCCGCTCCAAGGCGTCCCCCACGCCCTGCCCCTTTCGCGCCGTCCGTGCTCCAGACGACATTTGGTTCGAGACTCCACTCGGCCATGCCCCGCATAGTTAGACCTACTTAGAATATCGTGTATCATAGTCGCTTACAGCAACTCGAGCACGCTAATGGATCTCATAATCATCAACCGACGGTAGAGGGCGACGTAAGCGGTTCGGCACGCGTCGGACATGATCGCACTTCGAAATGCCCCTGCATCAATTGCCGGATTCACTCAAGGGCAACTCAAAGGGCCAGATTTTTGTGAATGCCGTACACAGCACTGGTGAACTTTCTCCCTTCTGAGTCGCGGCGAGCTTCAAGCTGGCTCGAAATTTATGTAATGGCAGCAAGTCCTCCTGCATAGTAAATCTTGGTATTGAACTTCTCGCATTTGCGCCGGTGGGATGATTCCTTTCAGGGTATGCACAGAAAAGGTCGTGGAAAGTCCGGGTGATGCGCTCGGACCTTCAGTGGATCGCAGTCTCTATCATTTAGCTTCTCCGATTTTCAGCGTTGCATTTCATTCTGAACCCTTGATGTATTGGGACTAAACAGCAAGGATAAAATCAACGAAGTAGATGGTATCTCGAGCTCGGGCAATCCCAGCGCGTTCTAAATTTACAGCTATTTGCAGACCTTAGGGCGCGGCGTGTTTTCTTTTGTTTTGGGACATTTTTCGGAAAACCGCTGCCCCGGGCTCAATTCGAGTCGGAAACCCCCAAAACATAGACCGTTCGAATCGCGCTTGAAATGCGCAGAGCGTGATCTAGTTGGAGCCAATCATGGCCAGGACCAAGTCAAAGGGGAGAGAGGAAGCGATAGGGAGCCGAACTTGGAGACAACAGACGGTGTCGACAGCATCATGATAGGGCAGTGAGAGGGGCCAGACAGGATAGTGGGTAGTCCAGACGTCAGGACCAAATCCAGAGACAGGAGAGACCTCTCGAAACGGTCGAAAGTCGTGGAAAGCGGGACATTGCAGAGCGTGGCGGATGGAGGCATCAGTGAATGAAGAAGGGAGAGAGGGAAGAAGTGGGGAAATGTGCCATGTTAGGCCACGTCAGACAGACCGGTAGTATGGAAGCTTACAGTCTCGAAATAACCGAAGTAAATTCGGCGACTCGAGATGCTTACGCAAAAAGAGATGACGAAAATGTGATGGTATGCGAGTCCTGAAAATAGGGCGCCCTATAGCTAAAACCCGTACCTAAAGGTAGCGGGAATGTCTAGATACTCGGAACCTCCGGCCCGTGAACACCTCCTTGACAGGGATGTTTTCCGACTTTTCCTCATGATTTACATCCTGCATTTCTTGGAGCTGTATATGCTCTCCCAGAGACCGCCTGCATTCAATCCGAATAGCGTTCCAAACGGGGCTAGATGTAATCCGAGATCTACCCATCGACAGACTCTGGATTTTTCAATGTTTCACCGGTATGGCCGGGTTGATGAATTGTGTAAGGAGATTTGGACCCAGATCGAGCATATCTGCTTCCTGAGGCATATCAGCCGCGAGTTTCATTTATGGAAGGCTCTGTCGTGGGAGGTCCCCGGTCACTCTGAGGTCCGCTGTAAAGTAAATCAACGCCCAAAAATTGGTCTTCACGCGTCCGCATCGTAAGGTGAATCAGCCCGAAAACCAGGCCACTAGGTCCGTTGTAAAATAAATGGCGCGCAGCGCGAAATACTTTTGTGGTCTTATGTACATGGTCAGCCACCAGAAAAGTTGAGTCTTATTCAATTGCGCGGAATTTCATCCAGATTCACAGCTCATGTCGGACGGAATCTACCCCAATTTCAATGTTTGGAGGGAAAATCGTAATTTTGGGTCATTTTAGCGCCTGGAACTAGGTCCGACGTAAGGTAAATCAACGCTCCAGTCGTAAGGTAAATCAAAGAAGATTTTGGACCTCAGGCGGACCGACTGAGGTCTGAGCGACCGGGGGTCTGTCGTGGGTCACAATTACATCTTTACGGAGACAGAATTTCTGAACGCTACGTATCACGTACGTGTCAGAATTGACTTAAGTCTGACATGATGTCCTCATCAAATTGAGGCATCCCAAAATACCTGTTACGTCCGTCGCGCTCCATGCCTTGGTACATGGGGCGTCAAGATCCGTTCATGAAGGACTGTGAAACGGCGTCGGTGAATTCATCACGGATTCCCCCAATCGCGGATATTTGGTCATAAGTTGATCTCCATTCAGCAGAGAGGATCCGAGTCCGTGTCCCTGGGTACCATAAATTCGGGCGCCGGTCAAGTCCTGTGGAACCACAAACGCCAGCATGCATCAAATCTGCTTTCGGAATCATTGCGCCTTCAAATGTTGACTTCGCTAGTCACGTCAGGTTCCAGCCATGGCTTTTACACTGCGCAGTGAGGTTAAATAGGACAATGGTAACCACATTTCGAGAAATCACCAATCCGACCGTCTTATCGTCTGAACAGCTTATATAATTACATGAGCCAGTCAGTTCTGCATTGATTTTCTCCTTGATACCAAGAGGTGATTGATCTCTAGACCAGCCAATAAGTCCCCCTGCATGGGACTGATGGCCCCTCACGGCACGACCGCCGGTGCCCCACTTCAGACCGTCGCGTCGCCACTCGTCGTCCCGCCCGCCCGCCTCAGTGCCTCTAGCTGTCTTCCCTTCGCGTGTATTCCTAGCACATTACTCTGCCGCAACAACAATGGAACCCTACCTCTGTATATGATGGACATAGAACCCTGTCCAATAATGCCAATCTTCCATAAAGCTCTTCGTCTTCGGCTGTATACTACTACTAGAAACGATGCTCCGAGCCCGGAACGAGGGGACTGGAGTACGGGGACACGCGAGGTTCTCTGTCCCAAGTGTTCTCAATGGGTAAAGCATGGATATGATCGATGTTCACAGCCGATGAAAATCATTGGACCGATAGGCGATGCCAAGAGGCGGCTACGAACGGGTGATGCGACATTATTGGGCTGGTTCACTGACAGACTGTCCAGATGCTGTAAATTCAGGAAGTGTACATCTCACTCAGCCGCAGTACCCGTAGCAGCGGTGTCGGCTCTGCACCTAGAATGCATCGGCGCGTACTTCAAATGGGATGTCGGATCACTCTTCAAAACCCATCCGTTCATCATTCACGATTCAACGTCGCGTCAGAATCCCGGCTATACCCTGCGTTCAGTCGATTTCACCACATCGGTCCTAGTGCCTCTTCGAGTACAGATGTTTTCATATAGATATGGCACTATGCAGAGAGATTCGATGTTATGGGAGTCGATTGCTGGCCAAGGACGTCCGAACGGAGTGTTAGGGAGCAGTCGGCGAATGTGGGGCGAGTCTCGAGAGGGATCACTGAAATCCGAAAAGAGATGTGGCTGTGCTGCCGATGATCCGACCATCAAATCAGCGGCCAGATCATATTGACCGATCCAGATATCACCGCCGGCTTGACACCATCTATAGTAGTCTATAGTCCTCTATAGTCCAGTTCGAATGTCACGGGTATTCGGCATCTTCCTTAATGCTACAGATGCCGAAGTGATCGCAATCAACGCAGGACATGGCTTGGCAAGGCTTGGCATCCCATTTCGATCCGAGAGCCTCTCCACTGCCCTGGGCCGTCGACTGCCGGCATTGTAACAAGCTGGACCTTCATTGGCCCGATAACAGGATATCGCGACGCACGTTTGGCAGTGAGATCATATTCTCCGTGAAACCACAAGGTGGCACACAACCCATGCGTTGGTCAGCCAGCGCCCCAAATTAAGGTTCGGTGCTCATGTTTTTTTGTGACTCATATAATTTGAGAAACATAGTCCGTAGAGATGGAATCCAGACCCCTGGAAAGGTCCTGGGCGGCGGAGACCGAGTCCATGAACCAGGGCCGCCTAGAGGCGGTGCCTGTCCATTTCTTGCTCATTACTGCCCTATGCGGCGCGCGGCTGTTGATCGGTAGTGGAAATGACTGTATTGCCACAATCAAATTCGGTTCCTTGATATCCGGCGCAGGGGCCTGGATCAGACCCATAATTTACGGTATCTCCTACCAGACATTGACATTGACGGTCCGAAGTCCTTGACGGGTGTATCTCCGGGAAGTCTGGCTCTGTCGAAACTGAAACAGCGCCAATGAAGATTCGGTGAACGGTGAACATTGGTCCAACAACATTTCGATCCCTCATCCAGCCACGAGATAGCTACGTCAGATGGATTTGGAAGGAATGTCGGGAATGAAACTAAATACCAGACCGAGGTTTTAACTCTACATCCAGTCACGAGATGGATACGCCAGATGGACTACAAAACTGAATTGCAAAATTGCTATGCAGATACTTGCGAGGGCCTGGTCGGCAATTTCTATGCGTTCAGGCTGGCCGTCGTCGCAGCTCGGCTGAGCCTGATGATGTGGCACGCAGGGCATTCTTTCCATTGGAGCTATTTGCCCGCAGGATCTATTTCGGTGATGTACGTAGGTAGGATTAATCTGCCATTGGAGAGACATGTAAATCTGATCCCCCCCTCCTATTCCTAATCCCCCCCGGTATCTAATAATATGATAATATACCCTGTTCCGAATCGTGAATTCCCCTGGGCTTCTGGACTAGGAGGTCGTAGCCAAGCCAGCAGGCTGCAGCATCTCTATAGCGCTTCTTTCATAAGACTATTGAGCTAAAAACAAGGCCATGATTGAAACGAGCGGCGGGATCGAAAACGCCCAGTTGGGATTTCAAGGGAAATTAGTCTGTAAATTGAGTCCACTCGTCGGGGAAATGTGCGAAGCAAGCGGCCCTCGGTAAGCGTCGGCGAAACAAAATCATGCCCGGACCGCCGAGTCACAATATGCTGTGACACTGGCTGCGAGTCCTCCCGATCGACCACCGGTCTGTTATCCTTTCGAAGGCCATGGGAACGTCTTCTGCCATGCACCCACCGCTCTGCCTGGTCGCAGGAAGTGAGGTATCCAAAACTCGCGGTGGCCCAGCCCACATGTGACCCACGTCGACCGGCCTCTCAGTGTCAACACTGCTCAACAGCAGGTTTGTAACTCGGCCGTGGTCTCTATAATCCCACGATTCTACGACAGCCTAAACAAACTCTGATGTTCGGGGAACGTCAACACTGAAACCGGCCTGTCAAGGAGCGCATTTGGCGCCATCCATCCTACTTTGGCTAGTTGCAGATAGGTGCGCTTGTAATCATCACCATTGCTTACAATTAGATGAGCCATATTCCCCTTCGTCCAGATGTCCCCTGGATGCTCGATTGATGAGTCTCCTCAAGTCAAGGCCCGATGCGGTGCACACACGGATATGCCAACCAAAATGGAATAATTCTATCGCGGACCTGACAATTCATGACTTTAGTACATCTCCCTTCACCACCTAAACGGGGATCTCTGTGGGCGGAAAACATATAAAGAGAGCTGATGTACCTCCTCGTTTCTCTATCTCATCCCTCAGCATAATGGGTTTCAAGCTCACACCCTCCTTCGCGCTCCTTTCCCTCCTATTCGGCCAAGCACTCGCGGCCGATGTCTTTTACGATATTCCGGTAGGCATTTGTGCAGCATCTCCTGGATCATGGCTTGAGGTTCCCCAGATCGAGAATGTCCGGGTGGCCCCCGATGGGTTCCCTCGTGACGCCATCCAAGCGGGACCTTTCCCTGGCCAGTTGGTCATTGCCAACAAGGGCGACGTACTGCACCTCAATGTCACCAACAAGCTGGTGAACCCGACGATGAGAAGGAGGCAAGTCTGATTATCCACTTGAATCTCGTCGTTGCTGACAATTGGACTTCATCAGCACATCCATCGTAAACCTACCTGATTCTATGTCTCGTACGCTCCTGACCGAAGTTATAGCACTGGCACGGTATATTCCAGGACCGTACTTCCAGCGAGGACGGGTTGGTCGCTCCTACTCTTCGTCGTTGCCTACCGTGCTGATTCGGCTATTCTGTCCAGCCCGTCGTTCGTAAACCAATGTCAGTACCGCCCAATAACTGTTCACACTCCTACCTAACTGCATCTAATAGGCCCAATCGCCCCGGGCTCTTTCTACCGTCAGTCCTGCTTCTCAGTCGATATTTTCACACAAATAACCTATCATTGCAGAGTACAATTTCCCGCTCTTTGAACAAACTGGGACATACTGGTTCCATTCTCACCTTTCCACACAATATATTGACGGCGAGCATTATCTCTCCTGACGATGGTTCATCGTATCTAACCTGGTGTTGGTTGTGTAAAGGCGAGCGCGGGACTTTGGTTATCTGTAAGCAGCTTTCTAGGATCAGAGTAAATGATTGAGGCTGATTGGGACGTGACAGATGGTAAACAGCCAACCGAGACTGACGTCCAATATTAAATTTAAATTCAATCTAGATCCGGACGACCCGCAGAAGGCCTTGTGGGACGTGGATGACCCGAGCACGATTATCACGTTGGCAGATTGGTGCGTGCAGTTATCCTACCTATCAGCCCCTTCTCTCATGTCCTTGCTACAGGTACCACGCCCCGGCGGAGGCTCTGATGGCCCAATTCAAGGTCGATGGCCACGAACCAGTCCCCGACTCCGGTCTCATCAATGGCGTCGGAGTAAGTTGCACGCAGAAAATCCATCTCATTCATTGATATCTTCCCCCCACAGAGATATGTTGGGGGCCCCGCCGTTCCGTGGGCCGTGGTCAATGTTGTCCAGGGAAAGAGGTACTAACACAGTCTTCATTCTGTCTCTGATGATCGTGCTCATCTCTGTCGACAGATACCGGTAATTGACAACCCTAATTCTGCGTCGTCGCCTTTCTGACTCCTTCAGTCTCCGGGTTATCAACATCTCTGGCTTCGCAGCCTTCACTTTCTCCATCGACTCGCATACGTTTGACGTCATCGAGACCGACGGTATCGCGACCGTTCCCCTGGTTGGTTTCGTCTCACATCCACGACGACAAGTCTCCACTCACGCAATCTCACAGACAGTAAGCAGCTTCGAGATCCATGCAGGTGCGCGCCTTCGTTGTAATACAAAGCCCAATTTCTGATATCCCATCTAGCTCAACGCTACAGCATCGTGGTATGTGTATTTTCAATCATCATCAGCGACGCGACCTGATCCGACGGCAGCTCCACGCGAACGCCCCCATTAAAAACTACTGGATCAATGCACCCATGGTGGGATGCTCCGCTTATTTGATGTTCAAGGGACTCATCCGACGTGAATTATAGACCGTGGCGGGATCGAGCCCGACCTGTGAGCGCAACAGCTCCTCTGGGGAAATGACCGTTAATCGTTCAATGCAGTGGACAAGGAAAATGTGAAGGCTATCCTTCGCTACGCAGGCGCTCCTATACAAGATCCCACAACCTCTGCACTAGTCGCGACACCTCTTGCCAAGGGTCCCGGCCCGCTCCAAGAGTTCCAGCTTGCCGTGTGTCCCATTCTTTGAATTTGGAGCTCGGGCCTCATACGTTCGTAGACCCTGATTAACCCCGGTGCACCCGGAGGCAGCGCCCCCGCTGATCACATCATCGACCTCAACTTTGACGCTGCGGGCCCCGGTGTATGACCAACTATGACTTCCTGCGTCTCGCCACTGACTTGATCAACAGACTTGGGAAATCAATGGCATCGTCTACACTCCGCCATCGCTGCCGACCCTGCTCAGCATCATCAACGGAGCGACCGTAGCTTCGGACTTTACTGTCGGGGAACACACATTCATTCTAGTCCCGAACGAGGTTGTCGAGCTCCGCATTCACGGCGCAGCGCACGGTCAGTAGAACAGTCCTGTCACGTGATCTATATCCTGAAACACCATTCCTCAGGAATCACGCATCCCTTCCATCTTCAGTGAGTTATTGGCCGTACATGAGAGTATTACTAGCTCATCCCGGGCGCTAGTGGCCACGCTTTTGACGTCATAAAAAGCGCCGCCGGTCCAATTAACTACGTGAACCCGTGAGCAAGACCCGCCACTGAGACGCCGTCCACCCTGACTCAATTCCCCAGACCGCGTCGTGATGTAGTTGCGGTTGAGGCCGGTGGAGTTATTATCCGATTCCGAGGCAAGCTGCAGTTCCTATGCCTCGCTTCCTTTTCTCATTCCATTTCCACTTAGCGGACAACCCCGGCCCTTGGTTCCTGCACTGGTAAGTTCTCGAATCGCATTTGTGTTCATCGACCCCCTAACATTTTTGCAGTCACATTGATTGGCATCTCGAGTGAGATTAGCTGCCACATTTTACGACTCCATATTGACCGTGCACTCACCCCTGCAGAGCTGGCTTGGCCGTTGTCTTCGCCGAGGCACCTACGGACATCCGGTCAGGGCCAAAGTCCGACATTATTACGCCGCAGTGGCTCGACCTCTGCCCCAAGTATAATGCTCTCCCTGCCGGTAAGTCATTCCTCTCTCGTAATGTCATATCATTGATTCCGCTGCTTCAGACCTCCAGTGATTTGTTTCTACTCCGCGCAGGCTTTCTTATAATGTTATCGGTTGATTTCCATCAACAGGATGGAGTACTTATTTATTTATTTGTATGCAAAGGCGCTGAAGAAAGTTACTTGGATTCGGTATTGCTTATATTTGTCCCTCGCTAAAGATAATCCCACCCCTTTTTAAAAACCCCGCACTCTCCGCCTCCCCGGGTCCCTTTCCTGGAGCATCGGCAACCTACCGGCTCACTCATGACGATGTGATACAGGCTTCGCGCCGTCTCTGCCGCGTCGGCGCAATTATTCAAACTTCGCGTCTCGCCTGAATTCCAGTGCGCTCAAATCTTCACTCCTTCAAGGCTGTTCCATGCTGTAGTTTCAGCCTGTGCCCTCAATTATCAACCACAAAATATAGATTGGACATACGTTTCTTCATCGTACATGCCATTCCTCTGTGAACCCGGACCGCAAACGATGATGCGTCATGGTCCAGACATCTGCCGTCGGTTGCCCTTTCGACCATCTCTGCGGGCCGTTGTTCAATTTTTGGCCCTCTTTAGTATTACATAAGTCTGGTATGGTTGAAAACGGCGTCCAACACGGGATCTCAGGCCATGTCAATATTCTCCAGTCATCCGTTCAGTGCTGTGTGTCAAAATTGAAAATCGTGGCATATATTCCTTCTGATATCCAGTCCGGGCGGACATCGATGACATTGGGATGCCAGTGATAGACCGGAAGTACGTATACTTACGGCAAGGCAAGGAACGAACCCATGGAACGGGGACATCACATGAATCCATGGGTGTGGTACCTGTCAAGCTGATTCCGAAACCAGGGTGACGGCAGGGGATAAGTCCTGCGGTTACCAACCCCAAGCTCATGCAACCAGAGAAGGCGAAAAAAGAAATCGTAAATTAAAATTTTGGACGCTGAAAACGGCCCACAGGTCTTCATAATAATCTACCAGGATTATGGATTTCAATGGCGACACAGTTACCAGACATCATCCTGCTCGCCCACTACTAATCCTCCCGACTCACGGTCCCCGCAGAACCCACCGGCTTCAGAGCATACTCCGCAGCTGGCCGAGGGCGACGCGGCCCGAGGAGCCGCCCCGGATGCGCGAAGTTTAGCGTCCAGATAGCGAGGAGCACCATCCCGCCGTCGAGCACGTTGAAGTAGACCTCGGTGCGCATGATGCGTCCGTGCCAGCCCGAGCCGAGCTCGATGATGCGGTAAATCGACCTGTGGAAATGCGTCAAACGGGTGATAATTTTAGAGAGGCGGGGGTGTACGCACCGAATGAAGAGAACGAGTGTGGAAAAACCGATAGCAAAAATCATGTTTTTGGTGTCGCGATCCAGTACGCGGCGGTCGTGCTTTCGCATGATCACCGGGGAGTCGCTGGTGTAGCGAACGAGGAAGTCGCCCGCAAGGCAGCAGTAAGTGACGAGTGCGGCTGGACAACCAGTCGAGTATTAGCGCGAAATTCACAATTAAAGAAGCGACGACTTGCCGAATTGGAAGACGATCCCGCCGAGCATGATGTGCGCGCCCTGAGTTATGGCATTTAACTTGCTGAAAGTAGGAGCAAGGGTGACCTTACTAATCGCGTGGCGGCCCGAGTGGTGGCACCAGAGGCCATCCCGCCTCCCGCGGCCTGCACGAGAAGTGCGACGACGTCCTACACTCAGATTTGAGCCATATTTTATGCCGCTAACAATGATGCATACACTTGTGACGAAGAGAGCTGTATCTGCCCGTTTAATGGTTACGTCAGTATTGGGATCATGGGGCCATGTGTGGGGAGCGCGTACATGAAGTGGGTGTTAGCCGGGCATAAGAGGGCCCCAGCTGGGTGATGATCCAGGCCAGTAATACGAAGTTCACCGCGATAAGGGGCGTGGGGGATATCACCGTCGACACGACTCTGCACGCACATGAATCAGAGTTGTTTGGGGGTCAGATCAAGGAAAGCGCTTACTGCATCATGAAGGGGTCGTGGAGACTCGGCGAGAACGAGGACCAGAGACGGCCGCCCCACCCGACTAATTCACCGACGCCGCAGAGGCACACTGTGGGAAGAGCCACCACATACGGTAGTGGATCGCTTGGCCGACGTGGAGGACTGGGAGAGGTCAGAGATTTATCGATAGCTGGATCACGGCGCAGGGCCGGCTTACGGGTACTAAGCCCGAAGAGCGCAAGGAAGAGGACGGCGACGAATTCCTGGGGGACATATCCGTATTGTGAATCCGCGGGTGACATTGAGCCAGAGCGTGAGGTCACTGCTATTGTGAGTACCCAAGTGCGAGACGCTGGCAAAAAAACCCACAAGTGGTAATGGAAGGCATGCTGAAGGAAACTTGAAAGGCGAACGAGAAATATTTTGATGAGGGTTACCTCTCATTAGTCTGCCTTTTATTGCATCCTGGTATTGAGTGTATCGACCTGGGTTCACTGCCCGGCGCCGCGTTTGCGCCGCTGGGATCATCCCTGTCAGGCCATACGCAGCTAAAGGTCGTGCCAGATTTACGTGATGCGCAGTGACCTTCACAGGCTTCAGTGGGCGCAGTCTCGATCACCCAGTTTCCCCGATTTTAGTCATGGTGGATTTGCGCTTGAAGAACGTTCGGCCGGGGTGGTTGGGTAGTAAACATGCGGCTGCCAAGAGGATGATGAGACCTGATGAGACACAACGCCAGTCATGTCCAGACGGAAGCGGCCGCTGGGCCTCCATGTGCGTCCGCAATTGCGCAGCTAGTGGTAGAAAGGCACAAGGAGATGTGGCCGTTGGGCCTTCCAGCGCATGGCCATTGGCCGTCGTGCGATGCCGCCCGTGATCCGACTTTCTCCGAATTCCGCGAACATTGAGCCAATGTATCCAGATATGAGTGAAATTTTCCAAAAAACTGAAGGGCCTCGTGAATAAATCAACTAATGAATTCCTACTTAATTTGGAGCACATATTGGGGTCCAATGGCCAGCGACGTTCATATGGCATCGCGTCTTGATTGTGGACTTGCGACGAAATGCCCTCGCATTTTTTAGAAACCCATGGACAGCGACCGAATTTGAGCTGGCACGCGACGAATGGAGAGGGAAAGAGGAGGGCGTCTGGTGTGAAGAGCGGAGCGGGGCCGCGAGGTGCGGGCAAGAGCTGTGTTGATGCCCAGTAGCCGGAAAAATGGAGGAAGGGTGATGCGCAAACGATACGTGCTGCCTGCAATTTTTTAGATGGAGCAGAGAGCAAGGAATTGAGGTCGCAGGATAGGCGAAAGACGTGTATGAATTTGATGAGGATGCCGTGTGTCACCAGTAATCACCTTGGTACTACCACAGCGCGAGCTCGGTACTCCATGCAGGTGAGTCAGAACTAAGGATAGACCCAGTGAGTCGCGACGGCCGGCGGGAATGAGTCCGAATGACGCGAAAGTTGGGGGCTCGGACGACTGGGGCAGACATTCAGTACAGTCTTGGTGATCACGCAATCGTTCAGCCGCTATCAATTTAAATATATCTCTACTAAAAAAGGATCTCCTAGACCAGGGGGCAGAATTACGGATATGAAGCGAAGCAGCGATACAAGGAGTGTGCGAGGGTGTCGAACGGGGGAGACAGGGTATCCGGTGAATGAGTGTCGAAAGACCAGGAACGACCGTTGTTGGGTGCAGCGCTTCGTCGGTCTCTGAGGACAGTGTGAGCCGGAGGAAGTATAATAAATGGGGGATGAGGACGCACCAGAAGCATGTATACATCTTGCAGCCTGGCTCAGGCTCAGGCGTGCGTTGAAGGATCGGCTCCCCCTTGCTCAACTCGGGTATGGGAGCCGCCGAGGTCGAGAGCGCCACTGTGGTGATTTAGTCAGTCCACTCCTCTCGGAACGGGGCATGCAGCTACATACGGGAAGATAGGAAGAGGGTGAGGAATAGCTTGTATTGCATTGTGAGGAAGCAGATGAATTGAAGGGATGGGTAACTCGAGGATGAGGGAGCCAGCCAGAGCGAGGGTGCTTTAATAGGACCGGCAATGGCAGCACAAACACCTGTCTGTTTTAGGGAATGAGCTTGTCTCGTTGATGGCTACCGTGGCGGCCATCGCACGGATCGCCCAAGGGCAGTGAATAAGACTCCGCGAAGAAGAAACCACTTTCCACATCGAGTCGAGGTTTCCGCTTCGGGAACAAGGTGATGTCAGGAAGCAAAAGGTCGGGAGCTGTGCCAGAGTAGGCGTCTGCTTTGTTGGGGAATCGGGACGTTACTTTGTCCATAAATACCAGAGTTAGACAGGGATTCTAGTTAGGCGCTCCGAGGTATACATTGGGTATACGCCAACTTCGCTGAGACGGGCTTCTGCGCC
>JARGYA010001068.1:0-24917 GCA_029204335.1 Mycena vulgaris | reverse complement strand
CTAAGGGGCACAAGCCATTTTGGCACGCCAATCGGCTAACTCTGTGGCCTGCATTAACGACGACGGAAACGCATGGGAGGATCTCGGGAAGGAAAATGACTGGAGAGAAAGCAAGGGCACCATTCACTAACACAATAGTCCATGCGTCCAGGTCCGGTGAATTATGATGAGCCCATCGAGCGGCTCGAGCCATTTGTGTGAACAGGGGCCATTGTTCTCTGGCGTCAATCAAACAGCGATAAAACTGTTGATCGGTTCGGTAATCACTGTCGTGCGAAAAGAGTGGAAAGTAAATTGAACTGGTGAAATCGAAGAACCCACGGACCATCGCGCAGTGGCTCAGTGGATGTACCGAGTCGACATCGCTGCTGCGCTAAAAAAATATTATCAGAGTACAAGGACACTTGAATAGTATCTACAGTAAGTATAGAGACTGGGATTAGGTAGTTCTTTAGTTTGCTGGAATCAAACACCTCACCTACTCAGCTTCGTGTGAACTACTTGGTTTCTGGGCGACTCACGCGGGGTCCCTACCCTCTGAATTATCGGGAACTCACAGTACGTTAGCATCCGCGGCCAATTTCTTCTCGAACGGGGTTGCGCAGAGGCCCTGTACACGTCAAAGAATGATTATAGCTAAGGAAAACTTCCAGTCTAAGGAACAAGACGATATCGAGGACAATTTCTCTGTCGTTCCTGGAGCCGCCGGACCAACTCGACCAACGGGGGCGTTACGGGATATCGAACCAATATTCGACCACGATCAAGGGGGAGTAACGCATGTGCACCCACCACGGGCCTACATATAGCATGGTGAACATGCTAGCCCGCTCTACGTGGCTCGCCGCAGAGGGGTAGACCTTGATTCCACTCTTGGTTCTGGGTCTTGAATCCGTCTCGAGAGGAAGTGGTTGATCGGCTGATCGGCTGATCGGCTGATCGGCTCGGCGCCGAATTCTGCGCTTTACCACGAGCCAGTGACCTTGTGACAGTCCTTCAAGTTCCGTGATTTGTCCCTTGCGCCGCTATTCGCCCCTTTCTTCTGGGTGCAACGCCTCAATGCGGGTTTAGACGATCGCAGGTGGCTGAACGCGTCGACGAGATACCGCTTCCTGGCCAATCACACACCAGCGTGTGGCAGTCGCAGCCCCCCTCATTCGTTCTACGAGTACTGCTCCTAATATCTACCCCCCGAAGTCGTCTGGGAATCTCGATATCGCTGCCAGCAACTGAACGGGTCGACTCGGTCAATCTCATTTCGTTCCCTCGACTCCCAGCTGCCAGTGTCGTTCCGGACCACATCCGCGCGCGGTGTACTTTTGGCGGGCATCGAGTATCTTTCACGCGCACCTTCTCGCTTCGTATCGAGCCCAGCATCTTCGTCCCGGTACTCCCGTCAATTAACCAAACCAATACTCGACACTCTGTGAAGCATCCGGCGGGCTCCAGTGTATCATCATCCCAACCCCCCGAAACAACGCATTAAACGATCCTGACCCAACTCCTTCAGTGCGCATCGACCGCCCTTTAGCTATCTCCTTGCCTTGCGGTATCTCCTCCCTGCCCGCGCAATGAACAAGATCAAGCGGAGGGATGTGAGGTACCAGTTCACGCTGAGTGCATTGCTGATTCGTTTCAAATTTTGAGGATCCGCCACACCTTAGAATCGGACAAACAAACCCTGGCACCTTCCTCTCGTAACAGGCTGGCTTGCGGATTAATGACAATCGTTCAATCTCTCGCGAGACGTACCGTAATTGAGCTCGACCATCCTTGTCCAGACTCTGAATCTCTGAAACCGTCGGCTCAAAGGGGCTCTACCAATCAGAAGGCTGTCTCGACTTGTACTTGCTTACTTGTCGACGTGTTCAAGTTCTTCCCCAATTCAGAGCCCCAGCTGGAGTACCAAATTAAAATCTTGATTATGAACCACAGCGCACGGACCGGTCACTGTTCGGTATCCGTACGTTGATGAGTCGGTGAGATCAATTGTCCACGATCACCAAATTACAATTATGACTATGAGCAGCCGCACGGACCGGTCACTGTTCGGTATCCGCGTGTATTTTGGCCACTGACTATTGTGTCTACGTTGACGAATCGGTGAGACCAATTGACCGAGATCAAACAGCTGGGTCATCATGCATATGTCAGATATAGGCGCTGATCTGTACTTAAATATCCTAGCGCTTCCTCCCGTATAAAATATACCCCACCCCTCCTTGTCGATCTCCTCAACATGGCGATGCACCACATCGTCGCAATGCTTTTCCCGGCATGGGGACACAGCGTAAGCTACATCTATATTGCTACCCAGATGCTGCAGAAGGATCCCACTTTGGTCATCACGATGGTGCAACACATTATCGTCGGTTCGTAGTTCCTGTGTGAACTGCCCGACATCGTTCTGATCCATTTTCATCAGTCGCGCAGATGGAGGCGGAGCTGCAGACGTGCTCATACGATCCCACGAGACTGCGAATCATAGGAGTGGGCGACAAAGAGTTAGTTCTCGCGTTCGGTCTCTCCTCGCTGCTCATCCTCTTTTTGTCACCTTTTGTAGCATCCAGTTCGGACCTACCATGCTTAAGGAGGCCGTTTCCCAACTCATTGGCGGCTGGATGGAAACACTCCCACAGCTCGCACAAGGAAACGAGGGATGGCCCAAACCACAGGCTCTCCACGTGTGTTTCCCTCCAGCATGGGGTTTCATTTCCCTTCTGAAACCGGCTGCTTATCACTTGGGCAGATGGACTTCTTCGGCGGCGGTTTTGCAATTGAGCCGACGAAACAAATCGTAGGCCCCTCCTGCAAGATCCTGGCCTGGTTCTCGTCCGCCCTAGTTTCCATGCCCGCATACTTGACCGAATATGATTATGCGGCGATCGCTCGGGAAATCCATTCGGACGAGGCACGTCGGGAGGGCCGGTCTATGGATGAAATCCTAGAGGCGGTTCGTCTGTTTCACTGTTTTCGCTCGTACCTTGCTTGACCTGCGCTTTTGCCCCAAATTGACAGGTGGATGCGGCGGGGAATGGAAGCGATAAGCTGTCCGGCGTCGTCTTGCAATTCCCCGGTATCCCCGACATTTACGACCACGAGCGAGTTGCATACGGTGCTGGCGCCACGCCCATGGCACAAATACTGGTTTCGGCGCAGGCGCTCGCCAAGTTTGTGGACGGGTACTGTGCCCCCACTGCGACCTGCCTGGAGCCTATTGGCGTTCCGTACTGCAGAGAGCTTTACCGGAAACTCGGGCAAGAGATTTTCACAGTCGGGCCGCAAGCCCACGAGCTTTGTTGGAGCGATGCTCCTCCAGTGCCGCCTACCAACGCCCTCATTAGGTCCTTCCTGGAAAACGCAGTGGGTCAATACGGCGCCAAATCAGTACTTTACATCTCGTTCGGGTCCGTACCTACCGCTTGTCAGTCCGCGACGAACAACTAACGCTTTCTAAGGTCGCTGTTCTTCCCCATCGTCACGCCACAACTCGTCGAAGCCCTCGTGAACACCCTTCTCCACCTGGAGAAGCACTTCCCATTCATTTTCGCTCTCGGAGGAAAAATGGCATCGCTTCCCAAGGCATTCATTGAGACTGTGAACGCTAGCGGCAAGGGGCTCATTTGCGATTTCTGGGTCGAGCAGCGCGCTATTCTCCAGCACGCTGCCCTCGGATGGTTCCTCACGCACGGCGGCTTCAAGTGCGCCTGTCCCACTTCAATTTTATTCCGAGTTGAATGCTGATCCTTTTCTTCTTATTCAGCTCTGTCTCGGAGTCTTTGTCCCAGGGCATACCGCTAATCGTGTGGCCCACGACCGCAGAGCAGCCCATCAACGCGGCACTTCTGTCATCGGAACCAAATCCCGTGGCGTTTGAGCTCCTCCAGGTGAGCGGCTGTGCCATTGCGTTCAAATACACTCATTAATTTGCCCACCAGATTCGTACTGGAGCACAGCTCGGCCCGTCCCTCCGCGGCGGTCCCAGATCACAGGTACTATAGAAGACGCGGCGGCAGAGTTCGAAGCAGTGTTTGCAGCAGCACGGGGGTCCAAGGGAGCTGTCATAGCGGCGAACGCGCAGAAAATGGCTCGCGCGTTAAGAGAGGCGCGAGCGGGAGAGGTGTCCAACGAACTTGTCCGGCTGGCTCGGTTTTAGAATCGAGTCTGAGGACAATAAACTTCATACAGAATTAGTCCTGGATAGAATTGCCGCGGAGGAATTTCAACATGTTTGTTCCGAGACCTGAAGGTCTCTTCGTGCATGGACAATTTCGAGGAGCGCTGTCGCTACCATTGATTGATAGCCTGCTCCGGTTCAAAACCCGCAGTACAAGAATGCTATCACGACAATTACGCCTCCAGCAGAATAAGCAGAACAAATCAAGAGCGGCGCCGTCGTGGCGGGAAAGTTTGGGCACGCGCGCGGTCGAAGAGTTATCATCCCTGCTGTGACCTGCGTTAGTGAGGACGGAAGGCATGGGAGGATATCAGATGGCGTCATGGAAGAAGGAAGCCGGGAAAGAAAATAAAAGAAGAGGAAGCGTGTACCATTTACGGAAAGGAAAAGTTTGCAGCAGTAGTGTGAACAGGGGCCATTGTCCTTTGGTTTGAATCGAACAGCACTGAAAAAGCTGATTCATTCGGTAATCACTGTCGTGCGTGAAGATGAAAAATGAGTTGAACTTGCTGAAATCAAGGAAGTCACATACCATTGGCGGCATGGCTCAGAGGACACCCCGGTCTACTGAGTCGAGATTACAAATCATATTGTCAACTATCGGCGGCCAGACCACAAAGATACAAGGAACGGTGCACATTAGGGACAGAATCTAATCTCTGTTGTGCCGCCCTCACTTTCAGTGAGAACAGACATCTCCCCCGCACATTGCTATGCAATGCTGGGTATTCCGGCCATATCCAATGTGCATGGGTGGCGTCCCATCCTCGCGCGTCGATGGCATCCCCAAACAAAAGGTCGAAATACTGATTGGAGTGGGCGTAAGTGGGGATCTCAGCCGGCGCACGCTCGCGATCCGCAGCCACGTTCTCGCGCGGAGCGGAGGAGTAGCGGAACCAGAGCGGGTCTTGCCGCGACTCACATGGGATAGGCAGGGGGGCTGGAGACGGGAGAGCCGGCGTCATCAGGAGGCACATGCGCGTCGAGGGGGGATGCGGGCAGCCGCGCTAGCTAAACGCGGGGGGCGGCGGCAGCCGCGCAGTCCATCACACTTCGCTTGATACAGGCACTCCTCATTCCTCCAATCCCAGCTTCCAGCCTCCGCTTCTACCTCCAACCCCATACGCCCCTTCGACAGCTAACCCCAGTGTCCACGGCGCATACAGGAGCCGCTCACGGCAGCGGTGCGGCTGCGCACGCCTGCGTCCGGCGTCAATCCCGAATACGCCTGTGACGAGCGGTAGAAGCCCGATTTCGGGGCACCGCAGGTCTCGCCACAGGTATCACGGTACGTAGGCGAGGGCGGGGGAGGAGCTGGTTGCAGATACGAGGGTCGACTGCGACGAGCGCGGAAGCGACGAGTCGCACGGAGGGCTAACGCGATGCAGCAGCGTGAAGGGATTGTACACCAAGCGAAGGGCGGCGGACACGAGGAGGAGGGACGGGGCTCGATGTAGTACGGCAGCCCAGGCGCGGTGCGGAAGTGCTGCAATGCGCGGAAGGAACGGGTCCTAAGGGATATGGCCGGCGTACAAAGGGAGGATGGTACGGAGAGCAAGTGCGGGCCGCCCCGGCCCCTCATGTACTCCGCTTAGACGAGGCCGCCGTCCACGAGTTGCGAGTCCCGCGGTCGCGTAAGGTGGAGTACCAGCCGGTGTGCTAGGGGGGGGGGGGGGGGGGGGGCAGCGGAGTAGGGCTGCGTCGATAACGGGATTGCAGGCAAGCCGGGGTGGGAACGGAATGGGAGGTCGACATGGCCGCGGGAAGTATCGCGGTCCTGGGACGGGGGGGGCGGCAGGCGATGGGAGTGCGTGCCGCGAGCTGAGGAAGTTACGTGTCTCGGCGGGCGAGCACGCAGGAAGCGGATAGTGGCAGGGAAGGGGGAGCTCCCGCGCTTGTGCGAAGGAGACATCTGGGCGCTCCAGCAGCGGGGGGCGAGGCAGCGCGACGATCGAGCTGAGGGAGTCGCATGTGCGGCGGTGAGGAGTCGCCGACGCGGGATGGCGGGATGGTGAGGAGGGATGGAGGCGCCCGGGGGTGAGATGCCGGGGTAGTTCGCCGCACCTCGGTTGTGGGACATTGAGAATGGGCTGCGGAGGATTCCGCGATAACTGCTGGGGGGCACTTCGAGACGCAAACTTCCGTATGACGCAGCGTGCGATGAGTACGCCCTGAGACACTGGTAGGTACTGCGGGTGGGAGCGCTTGCCACGCGATGCGGAGGGCGCGCTGCAGCCACTGCCAGCGGGACTACCCGTGCCCACGTACGGCTATCCACCCATCCACGGAAGAGAGCAATCGCGCGCGGCCCATCCACCCACCGAGTGCGCGATCGAACCCCCAGGTGGAGATGTAGAGTCGTGGATGGCCCGGTCAAGGCCCATGAAGCAGCGGAGGTAGCTGGGATGACCTGCGCGTTGAGGTTGCGGAAGGACGAGTCGCTATGGCGCTGGGTCCATGGCGTCCGCAGATGTAAAGAAATGGGGCGGGCGTCGATTATTAGGACCCAGAATGACGTCAACACCACCGGCCGATGCACGGGTCTGGCTGGCAGCAGTTGGGTCCGCGCGCGGTGCAGTTTCTGAGGATATCTATAGCGCACGTAAGCGATCTTGGAATTGGGTGTGAAGAGATTGCGAAAGATACAAGGCAAGAATGCGGAAATAAAATAAGAAAGAGAAGGGAGGACTTACGGTCGTAATCTTTTGTTACACAACGGACTAAGTCTCAAACGGACTCCGGGAAAATGTGCATTTGGTCAAGGCGAATGCTATTCCGACCATCCAGTGTGAAAATGTGGTTCAGTCAGTGGCGCGCACGGCCATCGCTACTGTCGGTGTCGAGGAAGAAGAAAGGCGGTACACTGCCACTGATCTTGATCTGTTGATGTGTTGATCGGCTGATCGCTCGGCACCCAAATTATTTCTTGCTCCTTCAAGTTCACTCTTCGCATCCACGCTCCCGGCACAAAGTGAGATGCTCACAATACTACAATACGTACACGAGCTTCCGAACGCCGTCACATCCTAGAGTTCTCCACGCTCGTCAGCTCTGGGCTTTCTCCCGTCGCCCGTCGCCCGTCACCCGCTCACGATGTTCATCCTCCCGGCGCACGCCCAAGACCTCCCCGCCGCCCCGGCCAGCCTCCGCCTATTCCCAGATACGACCCCCCCCCTCTCGCGCTTCCGCCGTCGCTGCCAAGGCTAGCCAAGTGCAGGACAAGAACGCGCCCAAGACGCAGACATCAAACCGGCCTCCGCGTGCCCCTCCCTGCGCCGCTCGTGGGACCGCCCCTGTCGTCTTCTGCTTCCGCTTCCGCCGTCCATTTTGTGGAGCAGTACCAGCGATATACGAGTCGCAGACGCCCGTGTCGACGGCGAAGATGATCATGAACCGCCATGTGCGTATTCTTTTACTTCCTTGCACCCGCCCTTTGAGTTTTCGTCCCCTTATCCGTTGTTCCCGCCCCGAGCTCCTTATCGCACGCCGCTCTGTCTCCGCGGCCCTACCTACATCTAATGCATCCCAATGCCACCCGTCGTCCGTCGCCGCTCCTCCTCGTTATCTTCCCGCGTCCATGCGTCCCGCCACTATCCTGTTATCGCTACACTGTAACTGCTCTCGCCTCGCTTCCCATTTTTTCCCGCATCCCTTCGCTTGGCGGTGGTGTGCCGCTGCTGTGGTGCACGTGCCACGCGCGCGCCCTCATCGCGCCATACAGTTTTTTCGTGCGCATGCGTCATGGCTACTCTCCATTCCAACTTCTGCTCGCACCCTCCCCGGCTCTACCGCCTCCTTCCGCGCCTCTACCGCCCTCCCCCTTCTGCATCCCCACTCGTCTCCGACGGACACATCACCACCACCATCACCGCCCCTCTTCCTCTCGCCCTATTTATTCCTCCCTCTCATCCTATCGGTACCATACCAATCCCTTTGTGCCCACAGACATACCGCCGCCCCTCCCCGCCCGCACGCACCAGCGTCTGACCCCGCCCTCCTTACGCCAGGGACACAAACAAATCAATCAATAAAGAACGAACGAAAATACCGATACGTGTACGATCTGACGAACGATGCCCCGTGTGTTGGAGGGGGGGCGCGTGTGCGGCCTGCTTCGAGGAGGGAGAAGTCGTGTGCAGAAGAGCGGAAGATGCGAGGAAGGGAAGGGAGGTGCGGAGGTGAGAGGAGCCGCGCGAGGACGACCCGCGGTTTGACACTTTAGCTATATCTGATATCTTTCGATGCTTTAGTTTTTTTTTGAGGATTTTATTGCTTTGATTTGCTTTGGTTTGATCTGGTGTGCAAGACGGGGCGGGTGGGCGTGCGTGTACGCTATGATGTGTGCAAGACGGGTCGGACGCGTCGCGGCGCCGACATGTCACAATATATTATTTAAGTGTGCGCGTCGGGAGTCGGGGTTCGGGGCTCGTTCGGGGAGCGGAAATAGGACTTAATCCGCATCGCGAATAAGCTGTTCTGTGCGGCATTGAGGCCTGAGGTCCACGGCATATGTCCGTCGTCAGATGAAGCCAGTTATTCGGGTGTGGTGTACGGTGCACCGCGGGTCTGCTTAGCACGGGGTTCGACTCCCCGTGTCCGAATTTGGGAGTAAAAAACTGATTTTTTCTTTTCATTTTATGTACTCGCGGGCTTGGCTTCGAGGAGATGGATTTCAATTTTAATTGCTTTGCTTGATTTCGGTGTGCGGAGTGTATGTATAACACAGGCGGGGGGTCCTCAGTTGGGATTTAAGCGCGAATTCGGGATTCGGGGCTCGGGCCGCGGCAATTGTTCTGTGCGGCATTAAAGGCAAAATTAAATCTGGGCCCGTGCCACCGTTTGACGGTATATATTCGTGAGTTGGACAAGAGCAAGTATTCGGGCGTGGTGTACGGTGCACAGCGGGGCTTTTGAGAAAAGAGCCCCCGCAGGGCGGGGTTCGACTCCCCGCGCCCGGATTATTTTGAAATTAAGTAGCCGATTTCTTTTTCTGGCGCCGGGAGGTAGATATATCTATTTCCTGCGAGGATCTCAGCCACTCGAGACACTACATGAATCTGCGGGCTTCACGGAGTACTTCATCGGATGTGGTGTATGGTGCACCGCGCATCTACATATCTGTCCCGGGGATGGGATTAGCCCGCAGGCCGGGGTTAGACTCCCCGCGCCAGAACTTGGTTCGCGACCTGTTGTCTTCTCCTTTATTTCTTATCCGCGGGGTGGCGTTGCCTGTCGACTTTGTTATTATTTCCTGAACTGTGCCGGCCGTATTCGAGTTTGGCTCTGGCCTTCGGATTCTGGGCTGCCATTTTATTTACCTAGATGGTTCAACTGCCGACTGCCGACTCGGGAAGTCTTGAATTTTATGTGGGAACACCAAAGGTATTTCATCGGTTGTAGTGTACATATGGTGCACCACGGGTCTTTCTGACAGGTGCACGATGTTAGCCCGCTGGCCGGGGTTCAACTCCTCACGCCGGAATTGGTGATCTTAGCCCAACCATTTTTAGTCAGTGTGCTTGAACTCTTTCTTATTGGGAAGAGTCGGGACTTCACTCTTCTGAAATCTGCTGGTTTAACGAAGCTTTCCAAACACTGAGGGCAACTCACAGGGTGTGGCATGCGGTGCATATCGACTAGACTCCGGCACGGAAAGTCAACTCATGTTCAACTCCCTGCGCCCGAGATAATCTGTTAGACCTTCCCTGTTCTCCTTATCTTTGAAATCCCAGTTTCATGACGAATCAAAAGTTCAATTTGACCCTTGTAATTTCACATACGTAGGGTTGTCTCTTTGGCGTGGAGCTCTGAATGTGTCACCTGCCACCTCGGAAAGTCTTCCCATACACCTCGAGCAATTACTGTACGTGTTTCTTCAATTCAACAACATTTCTTCCTTATTTTCTCGCTCTCAACTTGACCGTTCGAATGGTAGAAGATGTCACTGAGATCCTACCAAATTGTCTCTCAGAAGACATACATTGTTCCCTTGGTCCCCGTGGTTTAAAAATGGGAGGTCTTGAAGCTACAGGTACATCTTCTCCAATTTACTGATGAAGGAAATCCGGACATCCATGTTGTCCTCATTTTGAACTCGTAATCTGCATAAGTAGTTTGCAATTCCGCCCTGGAAATGAAGTCATCCTTCAATCTTACATGGCTATCCCGCCGACCATTAAATTCTGATGGCTGGCGGGATAGCCGTGTAGAATCAAAGTTGCCAATATGTCTTGCACAGGCTGTGGACAGGGTTGCAGACTATATTTGCCATAAAAAGACACATAGCTATTGATCATACATCAAAGATGCCAAAAATGTATCAACAATCTGTCAGATGGAGGAGATCTATCAGCAACCTGTCCCCAGTCAGGCGCCTACTCGCCATCTATGGGCCATATAAAGTGGGGGTTTGCAGTCATTCAATCCCGGCCTTCTCTGCCTGGGTTCTGAGGATGGATATAGACCCTGTGAGTACTGGCTTCAAGGCTTACATGATACTTGCATGATACTAATAAGGCCCAGGGCTCTACGCCTAAGACAGTTTCTACATCTGA
Source organism: Mycena vulgaris (assembly GCA_029204335.1). NCBI lineage: Eukaryota > Fungi > Basidiomycota > Agaricomycetes > Agaricales > Mycenaceae > Mycena > Mycena vulgaris. The sequence continues at coordinate 14,186 of JARGYA010001068.1, read as the reverse complement.
AACAGGTGATGCCCAAGGTATTGATAGCATTGGTGTTGTAAGTTTAAAGAGTGTATGCATTATCCAGGGAAAAGCTGATATCTCTGAAGGAGCTCGAGGCAACATTGCGATCAGCGCAGAAAGCAGTATTGCTCACCCCAGAAGAACACCCTGACAGGCCAGGCCGTCTTCAAGGACTTGCAGTGTCTTTCATTGATCGCTACAGGAGGCTGGGGGATCTCGAGGATCTCGAGGCTGCATTAAAGGCTGGTCAGGAAGCAGTATCACTCACTCCACAAGGGCATCCAGACAGGGCAGAGCGACTCCAAAACCTTGCAGGGTCTTTGACAGATAGATACCAGAGGCTGGGGGATCTGAATGATCTCAAGGCCACATTGCAGGCTAACCAAAAGGCAGTTGGGCTCACCCCAGAAGGGGACCCCAACAGAGCAGGCCGTCTTCGAGGACTTGCAGTGTCTTTCACTGATCAATACCAGATGCTGGGTGACCTGAATGATCTCGAGGCTGCCTTGCAGGCTAACCAAGAAGCAGTATTGCTCACCCCACAAGGGCATCCAGACAGAGCAGAGCAACTCCAAAACCTTTCAGTGTCTTTTACAGATAGATACCGAAGGCTGGGGGATCTGCATGATCTTGAGGCTGCATTGCAGGCCGACCAAGAAGCAATATTGCTCACCCCACAAGGGCATCCAGACAGAGCAGAGCAACTCCAAAACCTTGCAGTGTCTTTTACAGATAGATACTGGAGGCTGGGTGACCTGAATGATCTCAAGGCTGCATTGCAGGCTGACCAGGAAGCAGTAGAGCTCACCCCACAAGGGCACCCCGACAGGGCAGGCCGTCTTCGAGGACTTGCAGTATCTTTCACGGATCGCTATCGTAGGCTGGGGGATCTGAAGGATCTCAAGGCCGCATTGCAGGCTGACCTGGAAGCAGTAGAGCTCACCCCAGAAGGGCACCCTGACCGGGCAGGCCGTCTTCGAGAACTTGCAGTGACTTTCACTGATCGCTACCAGAGGCTGGGGGATCTGAATGATCTTGAGGCCTCATTACAGGCTGGCCAGGAAGCAGTAGAGCTAACCCCGGAAGGGCACACTGACAGGGCAGACCGTCTTCAAGGACTGGCAGCGTCTTTCACCGATTGCTACCGGAGGCTGGGGGATCTCAAGGATCTCGAGGCTGCATTGCAGGCTGACCAGGAAGCAGTAGAACTCACCCCAGAAGGGCACCCTGACAGGGCAGGCCATCTTCAAGGACTGGCAGTGTCTTTCACTGATAACTACCAGAGGCTGGGGAATTTGAATCATCTTGAGGCTGCATTGCAGGCTGGCCAGGAAGCAGTAGAGCTCACCCCAGAAGGGCACCCTGACCGGGCAGGCCGTCTTCGAGAACTTGCAGTGACTTTCACTGATCGCTACCAGAGGCTGGGGGATCTGAATGATCTTGAGGCCTCATTACAGGCTGGCCAGGAAGCAGTGGAGCTCACCCCAGAAGGGCACTCTGACAGGGCAGGCCGTCTTCGAGGACTTGCAGTGTCTTTCACCAATCACTACCGGAGGCTGAGGAATCTGAATGATCTCGAGGCTGCTTTACAGGTTGGCCATGAAGCAGTAGAGCTCACCCCACAAGGACACCCTGATAGGGCAGCCCATCTTCGAGGACTCGCAGAGTCTTTCACCCATCGCTACCAGAGGCTCAGAGATCTGAAAGATCTCGAGGCCGCATTGCAGGCTGACAAGGAAGCAGTAGAGCTCACCCCAGAAGGCCACCCCCAGAAGGCAGGCCGTCTGCAGAACCTTGCTGTGTCTTTGAAGGATAGATACAACAGGCTGGGCGACCTCAATGACCTCGAGGCCGCATTAAAAGCTGACCAGGAAGCTGTAGAGCTCACTCCCAATGGACACCATGACAAGGCCGGCTGTCTTCAATACCTCGCTATCTCACTGACCTACAAATATCGGAAATTTGCCAGGCCAGAGGATCTGGACAGCATTCACACTAATTATGCTCTATCTTTCGATGCACCTAGTTCAAGTCCAGAGGCATCCTGGGTCGCAGCCCTTCACTGGGCCTCCATTTCAGAGGAATTTCAGTCAGCACACACCATGACTACATACTCCAATGCTTTTCGGCTGCTCCCTGATATTCTTTGGGTTGGCAATCTCCTACCTGTGCGGCACGAAGCTACCCTCCGACTTGGTATTGGAGAAGCCACCTCTGCAGCTGCAAGGACTTTCATAAATTCCTCTGAATTTGCTTCTGCAGTGGAAATTATTGAACAGGGAGTGGGAATAACGTTTCAGCAAATGCTCCAGTTGAAGACAGACGTGGATGTGCTTCCCTCTACTCAGGCCAGTGAGCTAAAATTACTCTCTTCAGACCTGTACAGTGGTACATCATCCAATCGACAAGATATTGCCAACAAACGTCAAAAGCTACTCGAGTTCATTCGCCAGCAGCCAGGGCTCGAGCATTTTCTCCTTCCAAAACCGTATAAGCTCCTTTCCCAAGCATCCCAAAGAGGACCTGTGGTTATCCTGAATAGTCACCAGACTCAGTGTGATGGTGTCATACTTCTGGATCCAGCTTCTGATCCAGTGCATGTTTCCCTTCCCAATGTGACGCTAGCCTTGTTACAATCACATCAAGGGATTCTCAGAGAGCTTCTTGGCCGCAGCAATGTGAGAACACGAGAAGAATCTGCATCAACCAGACTCTTTGGACGACGTGAGCTGTTTGGGACAAAAACAGTGGAACAGTGTTTCACAGATTTATTGACCTGGCTTTACACCAATGTGGTTGCCCCCATCCATCAGGTCTTGGAATCAGTCAGTGTGAATCAATTTTATGGTTACTGTTCACTGACACTCTACAGCATGAAACTCATAACGGCCGACTGTGGTGGTTGCCAACTGGGGCATTTTCAGGACTGCCACTCCATGCATGCCCTCCCACCGCTCAATTCATTCATTCATACACAGCAACATTAGGATCTCTCCTACATGCCTATTCCAGGAAATCATCCAATCCCCCTAAAGTCGGTGTGGTTGGAGTAACTCATACTGGGAGTGGAGCACATCGTCTCCCGGGTGTGGAGCAGGAGGTCAAGAAAATACTGTCCATCATCAAAACATCTCATGTGGAGTGCCTTGAAGGGCCCCAAGCAACACCGGGTGCTGTAAAGCGCCAACTACAGGATTGCTCCTGGGTTCATTTGGCATGCCATGGCAAACAAGATTTAGTTGAACCAACCAAAAGTCATCTCCTGCTCTATCAAGGTGTCTTGGAGTTGGAGACAATCCTTCGCATGCCTCTCTCAAATGCAGAATTTGTATTTCTTGCTGCATGTCAGACAGCCATGGGTGATTCTCAACTCATCAATGAAGCTTTCCATCTGGGGGGTGGATTCATTGCAGCAGGTTTCCAAAGTGCGATTGGGACGCTGTGGTCGATGAATGATCAGGATGGACCACTGGTTGCAGAGAAGGTTTACTCTCACCTATTCCGAGAGGGAAGACAGCCTCAGGCGAGTGATACAGCTGAGGCACTGCAGCTCGCAGTAGAGGAATTGAAGGCTCAGAAAGTTCCTTATGAACGATGGATACCATTGATTCACATGGGAATCTGATGTCGAGTGGAAAGCTATACCATGATCCCGTTCAACCGGGCTGTACTGTGCTCCCATTCAACCGGGAGTTGTGAGTTTGTAAATGATTTTATCTCTACATGTTCTCTGTTTTCAATATAATTTGTCACTCCTTACGATCCTGCACCCATATATTAGAGAGCTTGTGCCAAGCGGCAAGCCGCTTTTGTGCATTGTGCAAAGCGGCATGCAGCTTTTTACAAATTCTGCCTGGCAGTCAAATTCTGACACCACAATGCTAGTAGACAGCGGTAATGGCCTTCAGAGAAAAAATATAAAAAAGCTGCATGCCGCTTTTTGCACAATCAAAAAGCGGCATGCCGCTTGTGCACAAGCTCTCTACTGAGATGGATGCCGGGTAAGCTAGCTGGCAATGGTATGTACCCAATTTGTCGACATCAAGCCTCATAACCTCGGTTGAGTATCTGGACTTGTGCGACCCATTTTGAGGTGTGCGCAGATTTTCCATTGAACCGAGAGACACCGCAGTTGATCTGGAAATTTTCCAACCTGCCACAAGGAGTTCCAGTCCTTCTTTGCTCCTCGCCTTGAGCCACTTGTCCTGTGAATTGATGCTATTGAATTATCATTTTTTGTTCAACCTACATTTCACTTCTGATTTGAATTTCTCCGGCACATGTCCCTAGCACAGAGCCCCCCAAGTAGCTAATCAGGTGTGGTGTATCGAACACCGCGGAATAGTAATTTACGCCGAAATTGACGACTCGAAACCTGGGCTGTACCCGAACTTCGCGAGCCATTCCCCCTTTTCTATCTCTCTCCCTGCAAGTTTCAACTTCCGTCACCGCAATTTTGTGACATGTGTGCATCTCGCGTGAGGACAGTGGCCATGGGGATCCAGCGAAGAATCTCGTCTGTTCAATAAGTAAACCCCTCAAACATCCCTCCCTTAGAACGGAGCACCAGAGGTAAATAATCGGGTGTGGTGTATGGAACACTGCGAGTCTGTATAGTTTCAACTAACAGACCGGGTTCGACTCCCCGCCCGACCATTGCCGGAACACTTCATTTACTTTTGTCCTGCGTAGTTGGCGGACTCTACCGGTTGCGTGCCTCTTCACTACGGATGGATGATCCTACATACGTTCTCTGTTGTCTAACTCGTCTACGAACTCTGAGAGCCATTCCGCTTGTTCTGCGCTCCCATCTTGAACGTTCAACTCCCTCGAGCCTCACTTCTGTATGCACCTCACGTGAGAGGTGGTCATTGGGAGGACTCCGCGGAGGATCTCATCTATTTGACAAGTAATCTTCCCGAACATCCCTCCCTTAGAACGGAGCACCAGGTAAATTAATCGGGTGTGGTGTACGGAACACCGCGAATGACCATTCACATGTCGAGGCTCTAACTTATCCTTGCAGCCCGGGGTTCGACTCTCCGCGTCCGAACCGTTCTTGAGGCATCATTCCCTTTTGTTCATCGCCTTGAAGTCTTTCTTTTGCTGAACTCGAGGTACAGACGCATGGTTGAGTTCACGTTGTTTTCTCAACCCACGACTTCGATCCCCTGCAGTACGGGTTTGAAGTTCCCTGGGGTTTAAAACACCTCCCTCAACAGAGGACACAACAGGTAAATTATTCGGGTGTGGTGTACTGAACACCGCGAGTGCATTTAGCGTTCCACCTCTATTGACTCGCAGAGCGGGGTTCGACTCCCCACATCCGAATTATTTCCCTCGGACAGCGTTTTTTATTTGGTACTGCCAACCGTGTATCTCGCGGTGCTGACCTGCAGCCTCGACGGTCCGTCTCGTTACAAATGGACACCACTTTTGAAAGTATACTTACTACTGAGGTCTGGCGGTCAACACTTCGTGCAGGCACAAAATCTGCATCACTTTAAATTAACAGAGGACTTCCCAAGCCAAAGAATCGGGTGTGGTGTACGGATTCAGAACACCGCGAGTGATGCTTACATAGGAGAGCAGTAATAGCTCGCAGCCTCTACCCTTCCTCTTTTTTATTGGCCTCGACCCCATTCCTCGCCTTCCTTAACTCGCCCTCCTTACAAAGGAGCACCACAGGTAAGTAATCGGGCGTGGTGTACGGAACACCGCGAGTCTCTGTGTCCAGGAGGTCGCGATTGCAACTCGCAGACCGGGGTTCGACTCCCCGCGCCCGAACTTAGGTTATACACACGAACTCTTTTTTTTTTGACTGCACCTTTTTCGGGGGTGTGTTCGATGTGAAATTTCAAGTTCAACACAAGGCGTCGTCGTTTTTGTATATCGTAGTGGATTCATTCCAGTCATTCATTTGGTATTAAGCAACACATATACAGTATTAAGACTTCAATCTATATGTGCGCTTCTCCATCCAGTCGCAACGTCGTTCGTTCTGCGCTTTCGAGCCAGCGTCGAGGAGAAATCACGTAGCGCCGCGGCACCGACACCGACGCCGACGCCGATCTGAAGGGACGCGACGCAGCGACGGAGCCGCGCGAGCGCGAGAGCGCGAGGGAGCCGCACATTGCGGGCGGGCGTAGGTGCTGGATCTGGGGCGCGCGCGGGAGTTCGGGGACCCTAGGCGGTGCAGAGCCTGAGGCGAGATGCGGGGGAGAACGAGCCTCGGAGCGGAGTCCCGAGGGTAAGAGCGCGGGGCGCGAGGGGGCCATTAGATGTCGTGAGGAGAATGCGCTGCCGACGTGCGTTCAAACGCGGACACAACCATGACCATGACCCCCGCGGCGGACGCAACGCGCTCACGCTACATCACACAGGCATGCGCGCTCATACGCTCACGCTGACGGTCGTAGGCGGCGTGCGCGCGCGCCGCGAGGAGGCTGAGGGCGAGGCGCGAGATAGAGAGGGGCAAGGACGGCGGTAGGTCTGTGGGAAGGGAGGTTAGTAAAGGATTAGAGCAGGAGGTGGAGACGCGGACGAAGGGGGACAGAAAGGAAGAGGTGAGGAGGAAGTGAAATTAAGCAAGATACGCACATGGCGGTTCATGATCATCTTCGCCATCGACACGGGTGTTGGAGACGCGTATATCGCTGGCACTAAATGACACTCAAGTTAGTCTAGCGTCGTGCACGAGGAGAGAAGGCGACGTACGGGGTGCCTCGACGCGGGGGCGCGTGGCGAGAGCGGGCTCGGGATGGCGGACGGGGCCTGCGCGGGGGACGTGCGAGGACGCGGAGGACACCGGCGGCGGGGGGAGGGTCTCCCACGAGAGGTGCAGCGGGAGCCATGAGGAGGCCGGTTTCGGCGCGCTCTTGGAGGCACTCTTCTCCTGCACCTGCACCGAGATGGGCTTGGCGCTGAGAGGTAGCACAAGGCGTCTGCGTGCAGCGAAGGCAGCGTGCACCATGGTGAGCACAAGGAGTGCGGCGAGGAGGGTGAGCGCGAGGGTCGCAGCCGGGAACAGCCGGAGGCGGGCCGGGGCGGCGGGGAGGTCTTCACCACAGCCTGGGGGTCTTTTATAAAACCACCTGTGATTAGAAGGCAACCTGTATTTAAACAATCGGGGTAAGTTAGAAGGCTATCTTTTATAAAACGTTAGAAGTCATCTCTCACATTTAGCACAACAATCAAATAGTGATGATCGCTGTGCGCAAAGCGATCAACTGTCGTCGTTGTCGTCCACGACGATCGAAGGTATTGCAGTATTTGGCACGCTACTGATCGCTGTTCGGCAACATCCGCGTCCGAATCCGGAATGACTCAAAAATGGACCTCTTCATGCACGGGGCATCTTTCGGTACAGTAAAAAAATACATGGTGCTAATACCCGAATATAGGGTTTCCATACCGGCGCAAACACCCTGCTAAAATCTGGGCTGCGCACACTGCGCAGGACATCGAGCAAGTGATCTCATCTCGATGCCCAGGACCCCAGCCCCGCGTGCGGGCTTCTTCTGCGCTCCTATGCCTGCTCCCTGGTCCGCAATGTCATGCTGTGCATCCACATGCCTCCTCCTCTCATCGCGCCCCCTGCGTGTGCATTGTGAGGGTGACCGGCTGTAGGCACGGTGCACATTCGCGCGACCTGCTCTGGATCCACGCGGGTCGTCCGTGGCGTACACGGCGCGGAAGAGCGTCATAAGCGCCAATCACGCCCTCACATGTAATACCCTAGCGTACGGCGGGGCCCCGTCACTGTGCTGCGCGAGCGCACCCCTGCTTCCCGCATTCCCGGCCTGTTATCTTTCCTGGATTCGCACCAGCGGTCGGGGACGACCGAGCGTACACGTTACGAACCCGGATGAATGACAGGTACAGGCAGCACAGGGAGAAGAGCGGCGGCGCTCGAGTGCAGGTAGAAGCAGCTCCTGGCCACAGTGAACCAGGCAAGAGAGACACAACTTGTATGCAAGAGGGAAGAGGAGTGCTGATGCGGCGAGGCTTGTGTTGCCGGGGCGGTGGGCGGGCTGACCTGCGGGAGATGCGAAGGCTTTCCGTCCGCGCAGTTCCGTAGCGGGGTTTACCACAAGCACATCTTTCGGGTGTCTGTGGTAACGGTAGCTGACAGCCGGCGCGTAGATGTGCTTAGACGGGGCCACAGCCATTGATGAACCGGACCAGGATGCCTGTGGTCTCTGTATTGGGTTTGGGACGGGTACGGCGCAGCAGGCGCCTCGGAGATGCCTGGATTGTTCGCAACCACGCCTGCGGCTCATTAGCGCGTTTTCCTGATGTTTCCAGCTACTGACTGCTCAAAAGGAACGTGAAGGAATGCAACCTGCGGGGCGGGTATTTCGCGTGCAGTTCGCGGTCGAAAAAAGAGGTGATTCGTGCACGAAACGGCGAGATAAGGATACAAGGGGGCGGTGAATGTGCCCATAGATTCAATGACCAGCCATGCGCGCAACGAAAAGTCATGTTAAACGCACCAATATAATTCAGCTGGTGGTGGCAGGTGAGATAAGAAAACCCAGGCTAGGCCCCATCGCCTCTCCGTCACTGCCCCCGCCCCTCTTTGGACGAAGAACCCAATTGTTCCATGCGCAGCCACTTGCAGCGTTTCCTCATCGAATCCTTGTTCATAGCGCCTATAGTCAGACGCAGCGAACGCATCGGTATCTGTACAGGTTCTGGGATAATGTTTTCACGGGAGCGAGCTTTTCCAGGTCAGCGGAATCAGGATATGTCTGCGAGAGTCTCGGCTCCATATAGTGGCTTGGAGGGCCCATCAGGCCAAAAGGAGTCGGCAGAGGGGACTCATGAGGTCTGGGAATCGAGAATTTTGAGTTTCCAGTGCTAGCGTTGGTCGAAGAACGAGACGCAGCAGCCCGGTGGTGGACGTCGTCTGCAAGGAGGCTTCCGGTCACACATGTAACGGCGTGACAACTTATTTGATTGTAGTTGAAGGAACATGAAAAAAAGTGTCGTTGGACCGAACACAGCAGTCTGTCATGATTCTGAACACACAGAAAGTCGAAATTTTTGTCTCCAGACCCCACAGTACAGTGATCCAGTCATATCTCGGAGGATCAAAAAATCGGACCGTGAAGAACGGGTTATATTCCACGATACAAAGGTGATTTTTGGGGTCTTTCATAGTGGAACACAATAACTTTAATGTCTGAACTCGAATATATTGAAATTTCCGAGATTGAAACTTTTTTTTTTCGCGCTCACATTTGGGCCAGTTCCGAACCTCGATTACAGAGTGTGGATGGATCCCGGTCCATAGGATGGATTGTTTTTTGAGACAAGTCATCTTGACAGTCAAAATGCATCCCCTGGTGGTTTTTGATTGATCTGGGTAGCAATAGGTGAGCTCTCCATGCTCAGACACGTAGAGAATGTGAATGTGGTATACATCCGTTTCGGAACTTGACTGGATGGTAGCCAGTTTCAGCATCGAGTTCCAGGTTGATGGGTATTTTTCTAGAGCTTTTAGAAACCCTAGGACTCGCAATGTCTTGTATTCCTTCTCTACACATGCTCGAGATGTTCAGAGAACGGTAAAATGCGGGGAAGATCCTTTTGAGGGGTGAAGTGCCGGAAATTGAGCAGTGTCATATGTCAAGCGAGAATGAGAGATCCCGGCCAAGGCTGGAAGTAACGAATGGTCTTATAGAATATTTTACCTCGAATCCAGACCAAAGGCACCTCCAGGGAGAGCAGGTAATGGATGCGCAAGGATTAAGCGCCCTCGGGCGCCTAATCTGGAGGAACCGCATATACGATAATTGGACCCAATATAACATCACGAAAGTGAAAATGGCACTTTAATCTGACTTCATAGGAAAGAATCACAGGACAGCGGGAAAAGCCCACAATGGTGAATAAAAACGGAGAGGACCGGGCCGTGAGCTAGAAGGCGTGACAGAATGAACCGAGTTCATAGGAACGCGGTGGGAATGATAAGACAGGAATATTCTCCAAAGCCGCTCAATCAATTTCCCGCATGTTCCTGAGGTGTGTAAAGGCGGCAGAAATGAGGGCGACGGCGAGAGGCGTTAACAACGTAAATGCGGTGGCACGAGATGAGAAGGTGGTGGGTGGGAAAGTATTTGGGATATAATTGTAGGAAAATATTTCCAGGAGGCGTATTGGACACACCGCCTGTCTTGAGACTCGCTGCGCGTAAGGGTGGTCTATCCGCGGGGCGTTGGGAGGCCGTGCAAAAGTCATCAAACCGGCGGCGCGGGGCGAGCATAGGCTAAGCCCGCACATGAGAAATGGTTGAGTGATGAATGACTGAAATATCGCATATGGAGAAGAGGCCAGGGGAAAGTAGGGCAGGGCGGGCCAGGAGGGGGAGCAAGAGGCTGACACCGGGTTGGCATCATAATATGGGTCAATATAGACAAACCCATCAAAGATCAAGTAGTGACAACAAGCCATCAAATGTGCCCCGCCCGCCAAAACGACGAAAAGCGCATCGTCTCCTCTGCACGCAGGATGCTGCGATAAACCCCAACACTGAACAGGTGGACTCTAGCAACTATAATGCGCTGGATAATGGATTGGTCCTTGAATTATATCAGGCGGTGCAGCGCAGGAGGAGTCCCGGAAGCAAGGATTTTGGGTGGCTGCGACCAGGCGCGGGCAAAGGCGGAGAGCACAGCCACGCGCCTGATGGCGACGCCAACGACGCCGCCGGAGGGAGGGTGTCCAAATTAGGAACGATACGAGGTTCTTCTAGTGTTTTATAAAACACACGCTTCTAGCTTACCGGCAATATTTAAATATTGGTCCCCTTCTAATCACCCTGTCGTTTTATAAAAAATCCCCACTAACGCCTGAGGTCTTGGGCGTGTGCCGGGAGGATGAACATCGTGCAGGGGAGCGACGGGCGACGGGAGAAAGACCAGAGACGACGAGCGTGAAGAACACTGCTGTGTGATGGAGCATTATATGTAGTGCGGCGGTTGCACGCCGGGGTTGATCCGATCCAGTTTTCATCCGGGTGCCTGTCTGTCCGCACAGCTCGCAGATCACGGCGAGATCACGTACCCGTAATTAACGGGCTTGTCGCCGCCGATCCCGCTCGTCGGGGGCACACGAGAGCGCCGAGCAGCGGCGAAGGCATACGCGGCGGATTTTTGGAATGTATGATGGCATGATCGACGTGCTCAATTGTCGGCAATGTATCCGAGTCGTCTTGCCTCCGCCGACTCGACAGCTGATACGACCTCGCCTACCCTTCAACGCAGATCGTACGACCGCGCAACTGGGATATCGTCACCCCTAAGCTTGCCATGTCGTTCTCATATTATCGCCGGCGTCTTCGATATCCTCATCGCGCAAATCTCGGCTCGCTCGACGCCTGGCTCCTCGGCGAATGAATTCTTGGTCACTCGGTCGTGCATCCGGTAGAGCGCATGGGAACGTATGGAAACGTGTCACGTCGTCTCAGGTGGCACCGCAAATCCGTCGGAGATCGCGCGCCCCAGCCCTTCCCGCGCTATTTTCCTCATGCCACATTACCGCCCTACTCACACCTCGAGCCGGAATAAATCTTTCCATAACTCATTCCATAGCTCGCCCGACCCCTGCCGTTCCCATCTCATTTCCAGTCTTCTATGGGCTGGCCCGCAATTTAATCTCAGGCCATGTAATTATAATTTGCTGCCTTCGCGCAACGCCCACCTACCCTCGCGCACCCAATACGAACTTCGTGCGCCTCCGACCCTCTCTTAGGGCAACCTCTGAGCCTTCCGCGCTCGGATCCACAGATTGTTCTCTTCGCTCATGTGTGCACCTCGGAAGGAGCTGGGTTAACAGAGGACCCGATAAGCAAACTCATCGGGCGTGGTGTACGGAACACCGCGGGGCGTCATGATCAAATTGATCTCGCAAAATGATTATTCGCAACCCGGGGCTCGACTCCCCGCGCCCGACCTTGTCGTCGGCAGAGCGATTTCTCTTTCTTTTCTTTCCCCATGTCGTCTGCACCGTGCTAATTATAATTTCAGATCTTCAACCTTCGATTGTGGGCCTGACGCGAGGTGAGGAATGTATGTATGTATTGCTAGGCGTGGATCCTGCCTGAAGGAAAATCAGCACGACTGCTCAGAGATGCCCACAAGGAATAGCACCGCTTGGCAGAAGACACTAGAACGTCAGGAGTCGGGCGTGGTGTACGGAACACCGCGGGCCTTCATAAAAGTTCGGGGACACCATATGACCTCGCAGTCCGGGGTTCGACTCCCCGCGCCCGACCTACGTCGTCTTGTGCATTTATTTTGTTCTATCTCACGGCGTTGAACTTTACCTCCGGATTTCCAACTCGACGGCGAGTGCTCTGTGCCCGAGGGAAATCAACACGGCTGATCAACCTCTCCTCCTACTGGCTGATGCTCACGCGAAATCCCACTGGATTTATGCAGGGAAACTGACGGGAAATAATCGGGCGTGGTGTTCGGAACACCGCGAGTCCGCGTGGCGTAGTAATTCGGTATTCGCTCGCAGTCCGGGGTTCGACTCCCCACGCCCGAGCTAACGCCTCAACACTTCTTTTTGGTCGTGCTTCGCCTCTCTGGCATTTCTTTCAAATCCATTCTTCAACCTCGACGGCGAAGCCTTTCTTCACTTGGATCCTACCTGGAGGTAAAATCAACACGGGTGCTCAAGCTTTCTCAACTGCCCGGGACTGACCGAAAACGCACCCTCTTGGTGGAGGACACCAGGAGGTAAATCATCGGGTGTGGTGTATGGAACACCGCGAGTCTGTGTATGGGCTGTATGGATTACTCTTCCCTCGCTCGCAGTCCGGGGTTCGACTCCCCGCGCTCGAGCTCAACAATTCAGCCACATCGCTTTTTTTGTCATGTTTGACGGGGTTAGAAGTTTGTCCAGCTTGCACCTCGACGGCGACTACTCTCCTCCGCGGGAAGTGTGCCAGGAGAAAATCAACAGGACTGATCAAGTTCTTAGGCGGGCTGGTACTCGCACGATATTTCACGTTCTTTGCAGAGTAGAGCTGAAGGGAAATCATAGGGCGTGGTGTACGATTACTTGCTCGCAGCCCCGGGGTTCGACTCCCCGCGCCCGGTCTCAGAATTACGAGGTACGAGCTTCGTCGGTTGAAGCGTCTGTCTATGTGTGACTATCTCAGGATTCGGAAGCACTCTTTTTCGTCTTCAACTTGTCGTCTCCAACGCGTACGCCCTGTTGACCCGATTATCTTGAGCAATTGACTCGAGCTGCGTGTTTAATTCTCAGTGCGGACTTATGGGACTGAAATCCCCAGCCACTCCCCCGTCAGGTCTCCTGAATTTGCGATTCTCGTTCTTCACACCCCTCTTCGAGCCTCGATCGGTGTGTGCAACTCGATGGATTCTCTGTGCGCCTCGATACGGCGAACGTGGTCCAGCTCAGCACGAGTGCCTTTCAATTTCAACTTGAAGCAGTTGCGTCTGGTGCGAGATAGTAGCAGCCAATAGCGATTTTTCGTGAGGTTAAATGAGCGGCAGCGTACGAAGCATAGAGCTGTTACGAACACTGCGCAAATTGCGGACAAGTGCTTGACGGCGCGGACACCGTCTGTTCAGAATCTCACCTCACCCGGCGATGCGTTGATTATGCTCGTGCGCACGCCGCACCGCCGAGCTCTGAGTGTCAATCGCTCCCGTGTGCGTTGTATGACAGCCTACACGCGTAGAGTCGTCAATCGAACGAACCACACACTATAACGTTGACGCCTACCGTTACTATAGGTCGGCGTGGGTGTACCGTTAGTGTTGGCGCTGTGCACCGTCGTCACATGGAGAGCGGTGACGGGGCACCCGCCTGTGTAGACCAGCTTCCCGGGGCCGGGCGCGATGAAGTCCGTGGACTAGTGTGAGGTCAGACAAACATAATAAAATAAAGGCACGCACCTAGTAGATCGCAAGATTTGTCCCCACGCATCAATCCGTATATGGGAATTAATCCACGTGACGTTCCGGGCCTCCGAAGGACAATGTAAACACCTCCGGAAGTGGCACGTTCATGGCGGACAAGAGAGTGGAAACAGTGAATTTATTGAAGCTATATTTCTCCGAAATTTACAAGGGAAAATGTTCGAGAGATTGATATTATGATAAGGAATCAAGCTCTGGTACAATGTGGTCGACAGCGACGTA
>JARGYA010001067.1:0-24997 GCA_029204335.1 Mycena vulgaris | reverse complement strand
CGTTGCATCCCGAACTCCACCTGCCTCTTGCATTGCTAAGTGAAAACAATCGATGGGTGACGGCGGCTTGCCCATGCCAGGACCTGCTTGAAAGCCTTGATGTGTCGACGCAGGAGTTCGATGGGAGAAGAGAGACGACGGAGGGAGGTCGCCATGCGCGGTCGAGAATCTGGGCCTTGATGTTCTCTCTACGCGTACCCATTTGATCCCTTCGAACGCAAATCAGTCAAATCATTTCAAAGGGAGCCGGGTTGAAGGCACCCCCTGCGCGTGAATTTCGGATCTGAGGTGCCGGATGGATCGTGGCGCGCCACGCAAATGATTCATTCAGATCGTAAGCGATGCCCGAGCACGGTTGTGGTATCAGTCGAGCCAGAAATCGAGACTCTACCTTCGCCGCCATCTCCGCCACGCGCATACATACCCTGAAAACATGTCAGCTCATCCCACGTGCAGATGGTATTATAGCAAGGCAGTTTGGTGGCGGATCGTAAATAAACGAGGCCGGGGGATGACTCACTAGCAAATAGTCAAGACAGAGCACACGGGAACTTGGAAGTGCATGCGAGGGCGGGGGTGGATAGCGCGAGAACAGCACTCGCCGGTCAGCACCGATCTCAGAAGAGCAGTATTACATATTGCCCTAATCTCGCGCACAGAGAGGCGTAGGGCTGCCGCCCGTGACCGTGGCCACGGTTCGACGGCACCCGTGGCACGGGTGCCGTGCCCGTTCCGTCGGCCATTTTTGCCCGAGTTCAACGGCACGGGTTTGCACCTTGACGGCCCGTTAAAAGACGGCCGTCACGGCCGTGGAACGGCTTGTGTTTTTTTCCCGTCATCGGGAAGGCATAGTTTCGAACAGAGCGTGTTCTAAAGTGTCCCCGACACATATTCAACATGCCTTCTGTTTGTTCTGACACTTCTTGCCTCCAAACTTGCAAGCTGCAGTCAAGTGTGCGGCAATACCGGCAATTGCCGAAAGAGGATGGCGGACTTTCAAGTTCGTTTCACCGTCAACTTTCTTTATGCGGTTCACTGATCACTTCAGGCTACCCCCCACCCAGACCTACTTAGGGGTAATTCCCCCACTAGGTGTGGGCCCTAAGTAGGTCTAAAATGTGGGGCCAAACCACCCATATGGTGTATCCACCACAAGTGATCCCTCCACCTGGTGCTGACCATGGGTGGGCCCACCTGTGTCACATCACGGCAATGTGGATGCATCCACGTCCAGCTCGTTTTGGGGATTTTCTGCCCTCCCGCGGGCCCCCATATCGCCGCCCCCTGCTGGCCCCTGCTCTTCCTCCTGGCTCCCCATACTCCTGGCTGTACTGGCTGCTGACAGTCCATATTCTGGCCCTTTCTAGCACCCCTTTTCCAGCTCATTTTGGGGATTTTCCACCCTTTGTGAGCCCCCATATCGTGGCCCTGCTGGCCCCTCTCCTTGCTCCATCCATCCGAGGCTCTGCTGAGCTGTACTGGGTAGCCATAGTCACACACTAACCATTCCTGCTCCCCCTTTTCGCAGCTTGTTTGGGGAATTTCCATATATATATATCCTCTCCCATCCTTACACCTCTGTTCATATCCACCTTTATCCTCCACTTTGCGTCTGGACCTATGTTTTCCCCTAATATCCCCCCCATCCACCCTTCCCCTTTGCATCTGTGAATCCTTACCTATGCGTCACTTGTGTTAATATCCCTCTTATATCAGCCTAATAATCAAAGGCCATGCTTGCTGGCCTCTAGTGCTTGCCTACTGGTTGCTCATTATTCATGTAT
This sequence comes from Mycena vulgaris, assembly GCA_029204335.1. NCBI lineage: Eukaryota > Fungi > Basidiomycota > Agaricomycetes > Agaricales > Mycenaceae > Mycena > Mycena vulgaris. Next base: position 23,213 of record JARGYA010001067.1, on the reverse strand, counting down.
CATCCCTGCTGCCTGCAGATTATAGTGGGTGGATGCATCCACCAGTCCCATATTAATGGATGGATGCATCCACTGCTGACATATTTTACAACCTGGATGCACCCACAAATGATGTGGTTGCATCCATTCCCATATGGTGGGGCCCACCCACCTGTCATTTGGATCCACCCACCTGGTGTTTGGTTCCCATCTGGATCCATCCACATGTCTTCCAAAAACACATGTGGATGCATCCATGATGTTATTTTTACTCTGGATGCACCCACATATGACCCCAGACACCTGTTCCATTAGTATTGTTATTATTATATCCTCCCCTAAATCTTTCCTTGTTCACTCAATTTCAGCCCTTACAATAGTACTATCTTCAAGCATGGGACACATTTCCCCTGCTTACTGTATTTTTTCCCCCTTATGTTGTTGATCTCAAGTCTAAATTACCATTTTGGGCTTATGGCGGTTGTTGTGGTGTGTTTGGAGCATATCCCGCTTGGCCAAATCATTTTATACACAGGTAAATTATTGTCAGTGAGGCAACTTTGAGCCTGCATAGTATTACCTTAAGGGTGGAATATGTTTCCCCCACTCACTCTATTTCTTTCTTTTGTTGTTTTTTTGATCACATAGTGTTTTCTCAGTCAAACCAATTATGAGCCCTCATATTATTACATTCAATATTTGTGTTTCACTGGCTTGCTGTATTTTCCCTCCTGTTCCGTCAGTGGCTCAACTAGGAATTCCCATTTTGGGACCATGGCAGCTCTCGTGGTGTGTTCAGCTGATCGCGATGGGTGACATTAATGTCAAGATGCCCAAGTCCATACCAAATTACCAAAAAAAAAAAGAGAAAAAGGAGTAATAAAGCAATTGAATTAGAGGGAAAACAGAGAATTCATTACTCAGGTTGAACATCCATGACCTACTGCTGTATACTATTGGGGGCTGAATCATTCTCCTCAGCTGACTGTGAGTACAGAAGGAAGTACAATATGAATTAAAGCCCATTCCCATGACATTGCACAGAGATATTGTAACCAGATAACCAGAGTGCACTTGTATAGCTGAAACCAATGACTTTCAGCTCACAACTCAATACTGCAACCACGAGAATGCACTGATACATCAGTGGCTCAGAACCACCTTTGACACATTTCGTCGTTTGTGAGGGTGATGGTGAGGACACGCTGCAAGAAGAAATTGTGAAACACAGCCTAGAGAGAACTAAAAGTAACAATATGATTCTCTCTGGACTGCTGAGCTGGGCTGAACATGAGATCAATATTATACACCCTATGAGCCTCAGGTTGGCTGAACAGTGCAATCATACTATCCACCCTATGAGCCTCGGTTCAGCTGAGCGGAGAGAAGAAAAATTAGTCAGTTCACATCACCAACAAACAGTAAACAACAAGCCAATACACAGTGGTTGCCTAATTTGGAAGGAGTCTTGTGGGTAGTCAGAGGGGAATACTGTTTGTTACTACTTTGTCCACAAGTTCGGAGTATCCGGCCCTTGTTCTTTGACTCTTTGGCTACTGGAATATGACTTTTGGAACTAACCTGGTGGAGGCTGATGCTGTTTTCTGCCCTTTATTCCCAAAACAATGTTTGTGTCATTGTGTCCTGGGCTTTGCTTCTGGGATGCTCTCCATGAGGTATGGGTACCAGTCAACATGCATATTGAGTTTGACAAAGTTGCAGACCTCCTGTGCTAACCCTCCACCCAAATTAAAATCAGGAATTATATTAATTTTCACCCTGGCAATGCTACCCCAGGTTCAGAAATGCTCAGATGTGATTCCTTTTATGGCCTAAAAATACTACCATAGGGTCGGTATAACATATGTCAAAACTAGACAAATCCAAGAAATTAAGTTCATTCTCAGTTTTCCGGCTATTCAGAACGTTTCTCAAATAACATTCTACCATTGGACAGTATAACTTTGTGTGTTCAGCCTGATTTTTTTTTTACATGTTTCACACATGTTCTAGTAACTTGTATACTAGGTCAGAAGTGATGTCTCCTGCTCTGAAGTATCAGAAAACAGTGTTCAAGCGCCGAACACATCACCCAAGCCTGTTTTGACACATTCTGGGTCATTGTGTTAGATCTGACTAGGTTGTTGCGCATTGGATAGCAGAGGCTATATGGTCTGATTGAATGGGACTGATTTGAATCAGCTGAGGAAGTTGGAGTGGCCTAGGAGTATGTTTTACAATTGTTGTTCAAGGGACAAAACCCTAGGGTTTCACATAATGGTGGAATACCCTGAGAGTCTTCTGTACCTCATCTGAGGGCTCCCACTGCAGCATACACTTGATACTAACATCACTAATGTATCATTAGAACCTTCTTTCAATGCCTACACACCAAGGAATAGCTCCCAAGTGATTTATCACAGTCTGATCAAATCGTACCAAACCACAGAGTTATAATGCTGAATCAATCAGATTGTCCATGTCAGATGCTGTATGGCCTGTGATGAAGATATTTGATATTCAAAGCTGAAAGGAGTCCAGGCTGATCAGATGTAGTCAAAATTTCCTTATTTGGAAGCGGGAGTAGTGGTTTTGATGGCAAACAAACATAAGTAGATATTGTTTGATCTCACTAATTTGGCCTCGTTTTCAGGCCTCTAAGTGCCTAATAATGAAGAATGAATGGATTTTAAATCCCTGATACTGGTAGGAACATGGCTACATACAGATGCACATTTAAAGACCCCAGAAAAGTGTGGCATTTCATGATAATTGCTACTTGTAGATAATAAAGAGATGCTGGGCCTTTATCTATGGTCCCAGCGCACCCCCTACTACTCGATTGTGTGCATGAATACTGGTGATAGTTTATGACAGTAGTAATTCACCCAAAAGTTTGCTTATTTCACACTTATTTCATTATCGAGATATTTATCCATAACCCGCGGTTATTTACCGTACCTGTGGGTACGGGTCCAAGGATGACAGTGATAAACAAGGGACAACAACTGCTATGGTCCCAAAATGGGAATTCCTAGTTGAGCCACTGACGGAACAGGAGGGAAAATACAGCAAGCCAGTGAAACACAAATATTGAATGTAATAATATGAGGGCTCATAATTGGTTGACTGAGAAAACACTATGTGATCAAAAAACAACAAAAGAAAGAAAATAGAGTGAGTGGGGGAAACATATTCCACCCTTTAAGGTAATACTATGCAGGCTCAAAGTTGCCTCACTGACAATAATTTACCTGTGTATAAAATGATTTGGCCAAGCGGGATATGCTCCAAACACACCACAACAACCGCCATAAGCCCAAAATGGTAATTTAGACTTGAGATCAACAACATAAGGGGGAAAAAATACAGTAAGCAGGGGAAATGTGTCCCATGCTTGAAGATAGTACTATTGTAAGGGCTGAAATTGAGTGAACAAGGAAAGATTTAGGGGAGGATATAATAATAACAATACTAATGGAACAGGTGTCTGGGGTCATATGTGGGTGCATCCAGAGTAAAAAATAACATCATGGATGCATCCACATGTGTTTTTGGAAGACATGTGGATGGATCCAGATGGGAACCAAACACCAGGTGGGTGGATCCAAATGACAGGTGGGTGGGCCCACCATATGGGAATGGATGCAACCACATCATTTGTGGGTGCATCCAGGTTGTAAAATATGTCAGCAGTGGATGCATCCATCCATTTAATATGGGACTGGTGGATGCATCCACCCACTATAATCTGCAGGCAGCAGGGATGATACATGAATAATGAGCAACCAGTAGGCAAGCACTAGAGGCCAGCAAGCATGGCCTTTGATTATTAGGCTGATATAAGAGGGATATTAACACAAGTGACGCATAGGTAAGGATTCACAGATGCAAAGGGGAAGGGTGGATGGGGGGATATTAGGGAAAACATAGGTCCAGACGCAAAGTGGAGGATAAAGGTGGATATGAACAGAGGTGTAAGGATGGGAGAGGATATATATATATGGAAATTCCCCAAACAAGCTGCGAAAAGGGGGAGCAGGAATGGTTAGTGTGTGACTATGGCTACCCAGTACAGCTCAGCAAGAGCCTCGGATGGATGGAGCAAGGAGAGGGCCAGCAGGGGCCACGATATGGGGCTCACAAAGGGTGGAAAATCCCCAAAATGAGCTGGAAAAGGGGTGCTAGAAAGGGCCAGAATATGGACTGTCAGCAGCCAGTACAGCCAGGAGGTATGGGGAGCCAGGAGGAAGAGCAGGGGCCAGCAGGGGCGGCGATATGGGGCCCGCGGAGGGCAGAAAATCCCCAAAACGAGCTGGACGTGGATGCATCCACATTGCCGTGATGTGACACAGGTGGGCCCACCCATGGTCAGCCAGGTGGAGGGATCCACTTGTGGTGGATACACCCATATGGGTGGTTTGGCCCCACATTTTAGACCTACTTAGGGCCCACACCTAAGTGGGGGAAATTACCCTAAGTAGGTCTGGGTGGGGGTAGCCTGAAGTGCACTGATTCCTCCAATATTATTCATTTGAAGGGGACCCAGGAAAAATTATAGGCTCTCAGCACCATTCCTGGGATATTTGAGGGTACATGTGCTTCTCTGAGCGCTAAGATATTCGTTATAATTCCACCAACTTCTGATATCGACGTCTGACAGCTCACCAAGGTTATCATATGACTCGTAGGAGCCGAAAGATCGAATTCAGACCAAGGAACAAATGTGAAAAGTTTCGAACATACCCGTGTACCCGTTACGGCCGTGCCGTTGACCGTGCTGTCCCGTCAAGGATTTTTTCGGCCACTTGACGGGCCGTTTCGAGACGGGCCGTTTCGAGACGGCCCGTGCCGTCGGAAGGCCGTGGATTCGACGGTCGTTCCCGTCACGGGCACGGGCGGCAGCCCTACAGAGGTGTATGGAGCCCCGGACTAGTAATCAACCGCGCCACCCAAATTTTTAAGATCCAGATTCTTGTGGTGCAGTGACATGCCGGAAGTGAGCATGGGCAGGCGCGACTCAGTACCTACTTCGCGGGCATTTGTTGAGAGAATCCTCACTCAAACATTCCCGTCCGACTCCAAGTTTCGGAACGGACTCGGGGTTTGTGAGTAAGAAATTGCGCAGAAAATCAGAATCCTTTGACTCTGTGTATGCCAGATATCATCTGCACGATTTGAGAGTGCATCGGTCCCAGTTGAAACCGCCGAAGTACTCGGACGCGATAGACAGAACTCAAGACTGTTGGCTATCCAGAATGCACACTCTCAGCGGCTCAAGACAGGGACACTTCCATGAATCAAAGTAACATATGCATCTAACTTTCCTCTTTACACGCCCATCCACAGTCCAGTCTCCTGGAGTCAGTAAGCGGCGGCCAAAATGAATTCGGGAATCTCACATACCTCGTCTCAGGCTGCCGCTACTGCCGCGAAAATGAAGTTGCCGTTGGGGTCCTCGACGACTAGCGATTGCCCGGACGGTCCTTCCGAGTTAATCATGGTCGCATTCGCGGCGAACGACAAATCAACATTATGGAATGTGGTCCTTATCGTGTCGAAGAGATCGACATGTGTGTATACCGCAAATATGGGATCGCCGTTCGTGCTCTTGACAACTAGCGCGCTATCGTGCATTTCAATGAACACAGGATCGGTGAACACAAAGTCGATATTCTGGAAGCGGGTGTGTTGGGTTCCCGGTTGGTCGAGCGAGATCTAGCGAGGATCAACTGGGGCTCCTCCGGCAAGCCTTGAAGCCAGGGCGGCGGCCAGGGAGAGCAGGGGAGAGATGCGCATGATGCGAATGTTCGAGGATTCTGACGTGGGGGTCATATTTTCTGTGACCTGCACAGAGAATGAGGCCGAGCTGGGGATCACGGTGTTGGGACAACCTTTATACAGCCCCGGGCTGCAGTGATCATCGCGGGATCTGTGTTGTAAACACGGAACGGCAATGGATGATAACGGCGAACAACAAGGACGAAACTCGCCGATCAGGGTGTCGAAGACGGAGGTAGCCTGCGGCAACTGTATCCGAGCAGCATCTGACCGGGTGATCTGAATACTGAGATTGATATCGGACGATGGAGAGCGAAACAGGAGCAGCTCGGAGTTTGAACTGTGGGATAAAACGGAAAGTGCATCCCGGTTTCTGCACGCATCGTGTTTTGGATTCGGAATTGAGAGGAAAGCAAGAAAGGCAAGGATTGGAGGAGGGATAATGCGAGCGGGAATGAGCAAAGGGCGATGGTGGGGCAGCGGCAAAGGAATACGATAGAGGGGACAGCGAAGACATGGTGCATGTAAAACTCGGGAAGTTAGGGGGTTGCTGTCTCTGCGAGTCAGGGAGGGAAGTTAAATATGGAAGGCATAAAGAGACATCAACGAAGGCTGCGTGTAGATTTTGAATCTGGCGCGGGTTCGTGGGTCGGGCGAGCTACGCTAGTATGTCATGCTCGACAGCTGGGCAATGTTATCGGCGCTAAAGCATGACCCGAGATGGGACGTTACGACTATACTGCGGTGCGTATAGCCTGCAATAAAGGATCGTCAACTAGGCAACCAAGATCAGCGGGGCAAGTCGCACGGCATTGAGGACCGGGCGCAGCTGCGCTCGCTGCGCAGGGAGGATCGAATCGGCGCTGACGTATGTCTATCGGCGCTGAGGGTGGGAGGGTGTGACGCACTGATCGGATGCCCGCGGCGAGGAAAGCATTCTGTGGCATGCGGGACATTGCGGAGCTGCCGGGCGTGGATCCCGCCTCGCTCACTCGCAGCGCGCGACATCGTGCACAGATGTGGCAGCCCCTCAGAGGGAGGCGCGAGTCCAAGGCGACGAGGGATGTAAAGGAAGAGAGGCGTGGGCGTGGGCGCCGCCGTGGGCTCGAGCGCTGGGGTTGGCGCGACCGTAGGCACATGTGGCGGGCCGGGATGGCAAGGGAAGGAGTGGCACAGAGGATGGGCTAGCGATCCGCGAGAGACGGCGGAGGGAGGACAGCGATCGGAGGAAGAGTAGATGCACGCACCCTGGATATCCGCTCAAGATAGAAGGTACAGCTTGGGTTGCCGTTGGCCCGGAGGGTTAGCCCATGATTGTAAGGGGCATGACGGATCATCACCGATATGCCCCTTACATCGACTATATTAATTAATATTCTATTGTTTTATGACAGACAGCTCTCTTATTGTGTTATGACATCTCTTATTGTTTTATGATACTTACGATATGTTACCTCACGCACTGCCTTACTGTACTTTATATTCTCTTGGTTCGTCGTAGTACGCTTCGTCGAATCAACGCCAGTTTCGGGGCTCCCTAGCCCTTGAGATTTCCTCTTCCTCTCCGGCCATCTCGGGGCCAGCCCCGTGACAATGATGAGGATTCAGGAAACCCTCCGAATGTGCGCGGTTGGCTACAGGGAGAAGGATCAGACCGGGGAGCACCCAAACCGTGCCACTGCCATCTGGAAGTCGTGCATCTCGCGACGGAGAGGCGTCATCGTGTAAAAAAACCAGTTTCACCGGCGTCGTCGTTATGTACGCCCGTGTTTACGTACCCGAGCCGGCTGGTCCGGCACAGCCACCACGACAGGGGCTCACTCTAACTCCGAAGGGAATGTCGTAGTTCTGCATCATCATGAGATTGTGGGGCTGGGAGTCTGTCCAAAGTGGAGAGAAAAAGAGCAACTGGGTCCATCTACGTCGGGGACTCGAGTCGACCAGTGGAGATACCCATCCTAAATTGAACATGGTACGGATCGAGATGGAAGATGAGCTGAATGGGAGCAGGTCCGGTTGAAATGCGCCGTGCACATTCGCCCCACAGCGTCAACAAAACGTAACAGTTATGCCGCGTTTTGGATAAAAAGAATGGCTCTCGATCTGGTTGGCGGCGGCCCGAATCGAACAGGCGCCCTCAGGTCAAGTTTCTTGTACTTCGAGATTTGTCCCTGATGCACACCATGTGCTACCCCGCCTTCCTTCCTCCGTTCTGCCCCTGGTGATGTGCAATCCTCTTGGATAGCATGATACTTAAGAGAGGGACGCTCAAGGTATGGGTAAGGGCGCAGCAAATTTTAGCTAAACAATCATACATGCGGCCTCGAGGTTGAATAAGTAGCGCAGCTGCACCCCGTGACTCCGTCCAAGCCAATGCTTTGTTCCTCCCCGGCGCTATGTGATTCATCTCTCACTCATATCGGCTGACCTCAAATGCGGGGTCTTACACACTGTGCACATCTGAGATTCTGTATTGTATCTTGCAGGAGCCCGTTCGACTCGGGGCCCCGCCATAGTAGTACAGGAACAATACTTCCATTTTTGGCCGGGTACTACGCTGATCCAGTTTGTCGCAGCACTAGGATCTACACGCCTCCCATGAATCCGCCTCGCTGATTCGGTAAGCCCAAGTCTCCGCGCACGCTCATAATTAACATGAAGCCCGCCGCCGCATGCGCAGTCCCTCCGAGCGAGAGCATACGATTCTGACCTCAGTGGGTCCATGTCTTCTCCGACGGAAATGGGCGGTGCTTTCTCTCTCTCCTCGAAGCGCCATCTTCCCTTTGTCCTCGGTAGCGTTCCGGTTAACCAGGATTCAGGCGGGGTAATACACGGTGTGCAGCGGGATAAATTTGGATTTCATCGACTAGTATCCACCCGAAGCGCTTGTTCGACTCAAGCCCCCGCCATGCATAAAGTTCAAAACATCTTTTTCAGCCACGGTACAGCACTTGTCAGTCTCTTTTCCGATTCAAGTGCCAGGTATTGAATCAAGATAACATGGAAGCCGTTCCGAGATAGGACTGAGATTAAACCACCCATTGATCTTAGCAAATTGGAAACCGGAAGCAAGTGTAAGTGCGGACCGAGAAGTGTCACAAGAGTACTAGCACTATGCGCGATGGAGAGACGACCCGAGGAAGATTCTTACGCCAGAGAATACCAGATGGCCAGGAGAAGTGTGTCCCCCCTTTCCGTCTCGTTGCTGCGGACCTTCCATCGCACATATATTCTCGTCGCATCGCTTAGTCTCCGCTAGCTCTTATCCCCCGTACTGTCTCTGGATTATATATCCTGACTCAGGGCGACTCTCCGTGTGCAGGGTCTTGCGCACGCGGTATTGACGTGTGGGTCCGGGAAAGAAACAGAGAAGCAAGCAGGGGGATTGGGGGGGTAGCGGAGAGGAGGTAGAACCTGTGGAGGGAGGTCAGAAGGGCGGGGGCACAGGACATTCGCGACTGAGGGGCCGTCATGCGCAGATAAAGCTGAGGGATTCGGCGCCTCGTGTCTCCTCTGCGAGTACACATTGGATCCTGCTGAGCACGAAATAAGGCAACGTGAGGTGAGGTATAAAGCCCGACGAAGGCTGCGGGCAGTTTTCGCGCCGCATCCATCCCGTGGTGTAATCCGCGCACAACCGACGACGAACATCGCAGAGGATTCATCATGACTATAGCATAACAGGGAATCAAAACAAGGGCGCGCCTCGAGAAAACACATACCGGACTGCGGGCGCGCGGAACGCCACCGAGGACATAGGGACCGCTGGCGCTTTCGAGGAGAGAGAGGAAGCATCGCCCGTCTGCGTCGGAGAAGACACGGGCCCACTGAAGTCGAATCGTGTCCTTCTTGCTCGGAGGGACTGCGCATGCGGCGGCGGGCTTCATGTTAATTATGAGCGTGCGCGGAGACTTAGGCCGGCCGGATCAGTGAGACGGCAAGGAAGGGCACTGAAGAGGACATGCGCCAACGGATGCTGACTGGTATACGGCTTCAGAACACCGCTTGCGAGGAAGGAGATATCTATACACATGTTGCACATTTCAGACCGTCAGATCTAGATCTCGAGGAAGGTGATTCACGCAGAATCTCCGGTCATCGCTCGCAGCCACTGACACCGCGCAGCAGGATTCACCGGGAGGGGAGATCGCGCACGGATTCGGTGCGCCGAGCTCGCCTCAAAGGCGAGCGCGCGGCCCAAAACAGAGCCCGTAGCCACTCCGTCGAAAAAAAACAGAGTTGGGATTGTGCTGCCACTCGCAAGGGATCTGGACAAGGGTACGCGTGGTAGGGTGAAGCCTGCGCGAGGAGACGAGCACGCGGACGACACTCTATATAGAGCGCGATGAAGGAAAGGGAAAGAATCCTGCGCGGGCTGTGAGCTATGAGGATACGTCAGCGCGGGAGCGGGAATGGTCGGCACGCACTCAGGCCATTTACAGGCATGTGGAGCGTAAATGGATCCACTTTCAGTGCGTAAATCTTCTGTGCAAGCAGCGTCCGCCGCCGATCACTGAATTGAATCTCAATACCACGGTTATTACACGGAACATGACATTCAGTGGGTCGGAGAATCAGTAAGAATGAGCCCGGGAGGGCATCAGGGAGAACAGCGCGGGAAAGGCGGCGGATGAGGAGGGGCTTTCTCCGAACAGGCACCGCTGGCTACAGGCACATGTGTGAGAGCGGCGAGTGCCGAGGACCGTCACGATGAGCGACGCGCCCGGTTGAGTGAATCATGTTTCATGCTGCAATACCGCTCCGCGTCGCGAGCAACATAGACATCCCTCCACACTTGTTCCAGAGTCCACTCGGATTCGTGGTAGACTCATCTGAGGCGTCAATCATCTTGCATTCGATGGGGATTACGTGGTTGTCCTGCGGGGTGGCGGCGTCGACGGCTCGGCGAATGCCGAGTTCGGCTGTTGATTGGAAGCTAGTCTGAGATCTCCAAAGCAATCCATGGGAACGGTGGAGAACTCGGTCGTTGCTGGAGTGCTGTCCCAATGTTCGGGGAAAATGTTGGACTGTGATTTCACAAGGCACGGAATGACCCAGTCGTTCATTTCTTTGTGTGCCCACCAGTCTATACGAAATCGTATCAAGAAAGATATGAATGAAAGTGATCAGATTTCACCTTGAGTCTTCTTGACGCCAAGACCCCGAATAAAATCTGCGAATGCCCTCAGCAATTCCACCGAGTCAATGTGCAAGAAATCCTTGAGCCTCCGATAGTCCTCAGTCGAAACGAGTGACCGAAACTCAGGTAACGGGCTGGTGAAAGATTATCAGATGTCGATTTTGAGAAAGGGATACAACACTCACCGCTGGGCATGACTACAGCAGAATTTGATGAAGTACAAGAGCGTGGCGGGCCGCTTCGCGGCCCACCACTTCGATTGAGAGATGGGCGCCTGAATGAGCGCCTGTCCCGAAGCTTAAACCTGATTTTCCATAGATTCGGGGCTGATTTTCTAAAAGCGGAGTTTAAAATGGCTTCGGACAGACACGCATAATTTTATAAAGAGAGTAACGTCGTGAATAACTGAGGTTCGAGGGTAGTGATGCCGCTGAAAGAAGGAACATTGGTTTTCATGAAAGAACGCGCCGCTCCGAGAGCTTGCGCTGCCTCCATATCAGCATTCATGACGATGAGATAACCATTCGGCATGAAACGCGCAAACGCAATGTCCTTGCCGGTGGCTTCGATTTTGATCTCGCGAAAAATATCGAACAGAAGCTCAAAGAATTTGGTATCTGAGCGGTCGATGTATTAGGCGCGCGCAAGAGTAATGGCTGAAAATATATTAGAGTTGCCATAAGAGAGCAGCGATGACGTACCACGCTCGAGGGGATTGTAAAAAAATAACTACTTCCCACTCATTCAGGTCGCCCTCGATACGCCGAAATGTGGTATCGTCCTCAAATGCCTTCACACCAGGATCATCGAGCAGGGAAAGAAGGGCAGTGAAACAAGTGAATATGATCAGACCACCACCAGGCGCTTCCTGGAACCGATGGATATACCGCTCCTCAAGACGTTTCTTGCAGTCCTGACGACACAGCTCATATGCACCTTCGAAGAATTATTAGTAGAATTGAGCAGAAGAAATAGGAGAAGAGAGGACACCACCAGCAGTAACCCTAGCAGGTTTGCTTGAGCAATCGGCGTCTCAACGCAAAACACAGCTTAAACTTTGTTCTGTTTAAACGGCGTGAGGAGAGTTTAAACAGAGTTTGAACCTTGTTCAAACGGGAGCCAAAAATAATTAACCCACTGCGAGTCTTGAACCGAAAACAGCTGGGTGCGCAACAAATGTTGAGGAAAGGAGGACAACCGTTAAGCCAAAGAGCCATAGGAAGAGTCGCCACATCAGGATATTGTGCGCCTCGGAATACCAAACCAGCTATTTGATGTTGATAAGTCCGACACATGTTGTGCAGCCATAGCATCTCATAGCTTATGGTTTGAAGTCCACGACCGGGTGAGTATAGCTTATTTCGGCATAACATTTTGTAGTTTGGTGTTCCATTTTTTGCACAAAATTTGAGTATGATTCAACCATACCAGAGTGGTATCTCTACGCTCAAAGATGAGCAAGATCTGCGAGATAACTGGCTGAAGAAGCCCAAGGTCTTAGTGGGTATCGAGCCAATAAGATCCTCGGCGCCAGCTCCCTCACGGAGGCGACGCCCCAACGGATGACTTGAGCCCCACACTGTTGCGAATAGCTTCGTACACTTATGTATTCCCCTGGGCGGTGTATTGTTTCTTCCGGAGGTCCCACCTCTATTCCTTACGCAGTGACGGGGGGCTGACCAATTGTCAGTTGTCCCGCTATTGAATCGTACCACCAAGAAAAGAGAAAAGAAGAAGTTTATGAATGGTGCGATCGACGGGGACGTAGTAGGTCCGTTTACACTTGCATGCACGATGCACGATCGGGCACTGAGCAACGGCCTTTTCCCTTGATGATGTGCGAGTGCCCTAAGGACGCATTAAGTTAATCCAAATGAGAGCTATAAAGTAACAGACTTACGACAGAATTTGAGCTTACCTCCGGTATGAGGATGGACAATTCGGCTGCATTCGTTTGCGTCCGCGCTGTCGTCATCGGCCAGGGGTTTGTCGTCAAAATGCTTGATGAGGAGGCCTTCGTCGACGCTCTCCGGAATTGAGTGGGTTCGATGGCATCCTTTGAAATGGGGGTCCACCCATCGCACGCTATCCAATAAAGATGACCCCGTCTCTTTCCCTGGTTCCGCATTAAAATTGGTGTGATTTAAAGGACACGAACGAACCTCTTTCTTCAACATCTGATTCGGCTTACCCCCACAGGGTTTGCCGTCACTATGTGTTGCTTTACAAGCTGTCGACTTCACTCTGTCAAAGAATCTAGAAGCACTCAGTGATATGACAGCAATAACAGAAGGAAAAAGGTACGCCGTTGCCCTCTGTTCTGCTGGCACTCCTGCGTGCCTCCGAGTCTCCCGCCGCGCCTCAAGGACTACGTCCCGGGTCGCTATACCAAGCTCGTACCGTGTTACTTCCACAAGCGACTTGTCAAGGGCTTCACAATGCTGACAGCCCCTACAATTCTGTCGCTTGCGGCGGCAGGCGATCGACTCTTCGCCATGTGCAAATCTCACGTCGACTGTGGGATCGGCTGCACCAGAAGAATAATAACTTCAGTGGGTTAGCTAAATGCAAAGAAAATGAAAACGCACAGCATCCGGATTCAGGCGAGAGATCACCGCTACTCGAATCATTTGCTTCACAAGGAAAATATAATCAACTCGGATCAAGAATAAAGGAGAAGCCCGCACGAAATCCACTAGATTGACCGGATTCAGATGTCGAGTCGCTTTAAGCTGTTACCATATCTTGAGCAAGTTATCCATTCGAGTCAAAAAAACAGAACATACCGCTATTCAGCTCTGGGTAGCTACGTCGAACCCTGTTACCCTGGTCTGTGATTCCACCAGCGGCTGGGGAGAAGAATATGGGACAATGGCAACTAGAGATAAGGATCCAGATGGAACACGTACCTGAGGTGCTCGGACTCTGAGCCTCGTCATTATCCGAATCTGACAGCAACTCAATCACTTCTCGGCCACCTTCCAACTGGGATCGTGTTCGGACTGGCAAAGAGGCAGTGACTGGCTCTGATTTGATGGTAAGATCCACTACCAGCGACGCTTCCGATTCGCGTTTGACACGTGCGGGAACTGCGGGAGACGCGATCATGATCGCGTCACCTGCGCGTGCTTCGAGGAATGACTTCAATCCTGGGATGCTGATCCATGAGGTGTCGATGAGCAGGTGGGAACTGGCGAAAATGTACGGCTGCGTGAACATCTGCAAGGCCGTGCGCGGCGCGTCAGCGGCAGCCAATTGTAACACGAGGCGTAAACCTGACATAGTTACGAAACTCCTTCAGTACACCAGAAGACAACCTATCAATGAACTCCTCAGTCATCGCGCAAACGAGGCGCCGACATTGTCTCGTTAGGCGGAGTAATTGAGCGGGAAGGTTGGGGCGCGATGGAATGAGAGGGGAAAAAAAAGCGATGCACAGCCCCTTCGTTCACCGGCCGCATCAGCCCGAGACGTTGTCCCCAAACAGCAAGTGCCGCCTTTGAAACAAGTGCGGCTCTCTCACACATCAAAGGCGGCTCTGAGCCGCCTATCATCCAGTGTGCTGCTCTTCCCAATCGGGCGCGTGAGTCGCGTTTCGTATATCCTCCTGCACCGGTCAGATGCTGCTAGGATACGGTTGCTCCAGGCTACCTCGGTCCTCGCTACTCCGATCGGCGAGTTCTGTTCCTCCTCTTCGCCGTTATCACCCGTTGCTGTTCCGTGTCTACAATACAGACCCCGCGATGATCACCGCAGCCCAGGGCTGTATAAAGGTTGGGTCCACTACTCTGATCCCCAGCTCGGCCTCATTCTCTGTGCTGGTCACAGAAAAAATCGCCCCACATCAGAATCGTCGGACATCCGAATCATGCGCCTCTCCCTCCTCCTCTCCCTGGCCACAGCGTTGACCTCGAGATTTGTCGCAGGAGCCCCAGCCGATCCTCGCCAGATCACGCTCGACCAACCGGGGACCCGACACGCCCGCTTCCAGAATATCGATTTTGTGTTCGCCGATACTGCGATCGTCAACATAGTGGACAATACGCTGGACGTTACGGACCAGAACGGCGGTACTATCTTCTCAGCGGTCCAAAGAGCTCCAGTCATGCTCTGGAATATGCCGCCAGTGGACCAAAGAACCACATTCCATGACATTGAATTGGGGTGGTTCGCCAAGGATGCAACCATCATGATTGACTCGGAAGGACCGTCGGGAGATTCGCTGATCGTTAAGGATCCCAACGGTGGCTTCATATTCGCAGCAGTAGCAGCAGTCTGAGACGATGTGTGTAATTTTCCCTCATTCAATTTAGCCGCCCCTTACTGACTCCAGATGCAACTGGGAGACTGGACTGTGGATGGGCATGTACGGAGGAAAGTTCGATGCATATGTTACGTTGATTCATGGGAATGTCTCTGTCTTATCTCTGAGATTGCGCATTCTGGATAATCAACAGTCTTGAGTTCTATATATCCCCGGTGCTAATTTTCTTGGTGGCTTCAGCTTGTCACTGCGCCGCAAGAATCTGGATCTCAAGGCGTTGGGTAGATGCACCGATAAATTAAACGGAACGAAAGGGATGAAGGAGGGACAATCAGAATACATGACCCGCATAGGTAGTACCTGAAGACTGAGAAGGAGATCGACGTCAAAACTCAGCGTGCTCATTCCTGGTAGGTACGAATTTCATCAGCATCGACGATTGGTGAGCGAAATACGGGGGGACATGCTGATACGAAAGACACCCTCCAGGGGGGATCTTTTGATTCTCCATGCCCCTCGATCTAGGAAATATGTCAGAGAGAGCGAAACGAACATCCTGCGGGAGCTATACTGTCGCTCCTTTTGACAGGATTCATCTAGGAACGTCCCAACGCAAAATCCGCTTACAGCTGTTCTCGAAACTAATGAGACGAGCAGTTTTTATTTTTTGCTCTGCCCCATTCCCTCACTTTTGACCGTACACTTTGCGGAGGTGCGTGGTCATCAACGAAGCGAGTCCGGACTCTGCGCAACGCTGGAGCCAAAAAATCGTTGTTCATCATGCATGGCGGGGTCTCGAGTCGAACAAGCTTCTGCGCGTGGCCCCTGGCTCACTTTGGAAATTTCCGATCCCTGTACACCATGTGCCACCCCGCCTACGCATACCATCTCACATGCGCGCCGGCATTAATGCACCCACACACAGTCCCTGGAGTCCGAAGCATGGCAGAGTGATTTGAAGCTGAGTCTTAGCATGCCGCGCTGATTCCTGGAGGATCAACATCCACAGCGTCGATGCAATATAAGTATTGCCCACTCGATTACTCACGCACCAGCCAAGCGCTCTCGACGCGCGTGGCGGGCCGGAGGTACGTGCGGCCGTATGCGGTTGATTAATTAATTGTGCAGACAAGACGGGACTGTGAAGTAGGGTGCCGCTACTCATCAGAACCCACAACCGTCGTCAAAAGCCTCGATGCGACAGGGGGAGCAATCCAAGGATTGTCTGCCTCTGAGTCCGGATTCAGCATCGACTCGGACGAAAGGGAGGAAGGATGGATGTTGAGCCGAAGGAGGGCGAGAGTAATATGTACAGCCAGCGAGCGCGGGCGGAATGACAAATTGAAGGCAGGAGGGCGCAGGAGCCGTATCGAATGGACAGACAACAACCATCTGTGAGCAGACGTGCATCCTCGCGATCGGCGAGAATTAGACGCGGATTCCGGGCTCATCCAGTCGGCGAACAACGTCGGCCGGATTTGTCCGGGAGTATGGTAGAGTGCATAGGCGGCACCTGAAGCGGACGGGAGATCCTCCCGGCTGCAAAAGACCGACCGAGGGACCGATTCCAGGGTGAACGCGGCACGTCCTGAGGATGACTACTGCGCGGGGAGGGCACCATGGTAGCGAGACACCGTACACCGTTTGTAATTGTAGCCATCACAACTTTTGGAATTCGCAAATGAGACAAGAGATTCGGAGGCGGGTCACCACGCCAGGGCGTTCGTGAAAGACTTCATTCGTAGGTCGAATATGAGTTAATTTCAATGCCCCATGAAGCAGAAAAAATATCCCCACGAACGTCCCAATGTTCCAAAGAGGATCCGAACTTCCACCCGCCCCTTGCATTGCCAAGTGAAAACAATCCATGGGTGGCGGCGGGCTGGCCATGCCAGGATGTGCTTGAAAGCCGTGATGCGCGAGCCTGAATATCGACTGGTTTAAACCTATCGTTGATCTGAGGTCCAGTATGGTTCCGGCTTGAGAAGGTACCAGGGAGTAAAATGCACTTCAGAGGGGACCTTTAATTGGGGCAGAGAATATTTACAATCGAACTCGGAGCATTGGAGTTTAAACACGCTTTTTGCTTGCTACGACGCTCATTTGACTGACGGCGGCGGAGGACGTGCGCAGTCGGCACCAGAGTTTGATGCGGGAATCAGGAAGGGAAAGACAGAGAGGGCAGGGAAATGTGGTGGGCAGACGGAAACGTCAGGCTCAGCAGCGGCCAGCCGGTCCAAGAAGGAATCGGTGACGAGAGGGATGCGGTCCAAGCTGGCGAGGGAAGCGCGGGATGGGATGCGATTTGAGATCGAATCGCTGGGACGCGGCCCGCGAATGGGCGGAGAAACAACATTGCATGGGGAGGACCGTATCCCGCAGGTGAATGTCAAGTGATTGTGGGTGGCATGAAACGGAGCAGTATGAGCACATTCCGAGAAGAATGTACGTACCGACGCATGCGGGCGTATTGGAATGCAAGGAGCGTGCAAGAGGATGGGGCTCCGGAAGGGAATAGCGACCGCGGGATTCACGCGCGCGAGGAGTGGCTTGCGTTGATGCGGAGCGTGTGCACGCAATGAGGGAAGCTCCGAACGCGCACAGTTGGCTACAGACAGAATTGTGAGAGGGAACGGATGATAGGGAATAGTAGCGCACCTATTGTATATCCTCGCCCAAACCGTGCTACGGTCCCTTGGACCAGCCATTGACGCAGGGCATTATCTGCGATTCAGCTTGCAATCCTTCGGTGTGAAGCGGGCGGTCAGGATGCACCGTCGGGCGATCGGCTGCCTGGATGCGAGGGATGGACGTTATAGCGGCCAGGATGCCACTGAGCAAGAGGTGCGTGATCGGCTGATCTTGTCCTCTGATGTGGCCGTGCGAACTAGAGATTTGTCACCTCCGATCATCTCGCAGCCGTTCGGCATTGCTCGGCCACTGCTCGGCCCTTCGGCGTACTGTTCAGAAACTCACCGCCAATTGGGCGTGCTACACTCAACCATATTTCTTATGGGTACCAAGCATGCCTTTATTACTTGTATTTATGCTGTAAATACATCCGACTCAGAAATAATGTTTGATTGCAAAATAGTGGGTTTCTCGAACAATGTCACAACGCGAGTACCATCTGCGGCGGGGCGAGAAATTTTGAGGACACGGTGACAACGGGGAGTACCGGGAGGGGATTGTGATGGACGCTTCTGTCCCCTATTCTCAGCAACCGACGCGTCTGAAGAGCCTTCTGATTGTTCCGGAGGCAGTTGTAAGACTTCGACAGCGTCCAAGTTGCGCCGTTCGAGGTCAGAAATACTGAACGTGGCGGAAAAGGTGTCTCGATCGACTCTAGACTTTGTAAGCTCCCATTTCGGGTGTCGGTCGCGAAGATGTTCCTCCATGTTGTATTTCCAGTGGACATCTGCACAGAGAATGCACCGGATTGGGGCGTTAGTGCATGGGTGGGCAGCGGTGGAAGTCAAGGCGGATTTTATCGCGAACTCGTAGGCCTCAGGGCACGAAGAACTCGCTTTGTTACCGCTACGGATGCCGATAGTGCATCCGCCATTTGTCATAGACTGTCCGCAAAATCCACAGGGATAATTGGCGGCCACCTACTCTAAAGTTCAGCGCACATTAGGGGATGAGAATAGAGCCAGCGCGTACCGGCGACACTGATACATCTTCCTGAACTCCGGACATTGATCGCAAGATATGTGTACCGACGTGATTTTGCCGGTCCTGGGCGGTAACGTTTTTCGAACAAATGCGGCACTTCCGATGGCTGTCTTTGGGACTGGGTGCTTGGATCGATGGTAAAAAATAGGAAATACGATTTTGAGTCTCCCCTATTAATACCTAAGCCTAAGAAAACTTGGATGGTGACTCAAGTCATACCGTTCGACATAATGGCTTCGTATGGGTACCGGCCCTTGCGAATCGGTCCGTATACCGGAATTTTAAGGCGTACCTCGTCCTCTTGTGCTCGTTCAAGGAGGGCTGATCGCATCTTGTCCATTTGGGCACTTGAGAATACCCACGTCTTTTCCGGCGGCTCAACTGAATCGGCTACGGCGACATTCAGAATTTCTTCGATAGATGCTTGCTGAAAATCTGCCGATGCCAGCGGGAGAACGAGGCGGCCGTTCACGGCAACGGTAAGATGTCGCATTCGAGCGACAGCATCTTCGGTATTTGTCCGCTTTGCTTTGACGGACTCAAACTCAATAAAATCTGTAGTCCACGCCCAATCCAGAGTTTCGGGCGAACTCGCGAATGGGACAAGAGACAGAACCTGGCCCGCCACCTCGTATTGACTGTCCGGCAGAGAAATCTCTGCAACCGGTGCCGAATCGAGGTAAGTGGGTGGATGTTTGTTGGTAATTTTGATGAGTGTGCACTGAAGCACGGCGAGTCCAACTTGGGACGTATCGAAAGCCACCAACGTCGCAAATAATCCGTGTAACTTGAGCAGATGCTCGTCGTTGATGTGGTTATGGAGTTTGGCAGCGGCTCGGTCGAAATGATCCCCACCGATGGAGTAAAACCGAATTCGCAGGAGTCTGTCATGACTCTTGGCGTTGTCGATATCGAATGTAGGATCCATGAAAGTCCGTAGAGTGCTCTTCTTGTGCACCATCTTTCTCTCGTCGCCGTCGATTTTAATCCAAATGGAGTGGCCTTCCGGCTGGGCGGCTAATGCAGCATCACGAGCTGCCCTTTCGGCGACCAGTGCCGCCTCCGCGTCAAACTTCAAGATTTCGTCGATGTTGGATTGCCGGGATGGATCTTCTTCATCTGCTTCGACTGGCGCACTACTATCCGGCATCGACCTATCAACCTCTTTTGAAACACCCGGATATTTCCCACCCTTGGGTCGCATTAAATCACAATCTTCTACCGCAAACCGGGCTTCAAAATCGATGGAGCAGCCATAGGTCTCCAGAATGGCTTTTGCTTGTGCCATACCGATCTTGTGGCAAGCAAGAATGTCGCAAGAGTCGGCTGTCAAGTCTCCCGTGAACACATCAGGGCAAAGATGGTCGACGTCTCGGCTGCGAACCATATTCAGTCGGCGTGCGCGGCGCTCCAGCCACGGATATTTGCGAAATATCTCATCCATGCGTAGGGCGGACCCAACACGTTGACGAAATTCGTCAATTGCCATATTCGGTGAATGGCCGCCAATCATTCTTGTGCGGCCGAAAAGCGTTTCCAGTACGTCGTCGCCTAGAAGGCACAGGAAAACTTTGAGGTAGGGATTCAGGATCTTCGAATGTGCTATAGTGAATATGGCATTCTTGACCATGCACTGGAGATCTCCGTAAAGCTGAGGAGAAATGAAGGCGGATTCATGTTTAATGAACATAGCACAGATCAGATGTGCAAACTTGACGAGAGAAATGAGCTGGTCGGAGAGCGACAGACTGCGGTTGATGAATGGCTCGAGCATAGAGTCAAAGATCTCGCCAAGAAGACACAACGCGCGGTAAGTTTTAAGTTCGGAGGGAGTAAACTCGGTGGAATCAACGGCCATCCGAAGTTCTGCGACGAGGCAAAGGAGTTTGATAGCGCGAGGAACATCTTGAGGGTCCTTTGGATTCAGGAGAGCGTGAATGCTCTCGTCTGACCAATCGTGGCCGGTCATTCGTTCCAACCAGCCGGCGATGAGGCTTTTGTTGATTACGACGTCGTTGATGAGAATACCCTCTTTCGAACATAGGAGTTTACACCATCCTATAAAATTATTTGGACACCATCAGTCGAGTCGTAACAAGAGAAAATGATAGAGACAAACGTTTGTCCATGTGCTTTGGATCATAGCACTGGGTTAACCCGTCGTCACCAGTGAACAAATTGAGTCCGGTAAGGTCCTTTAATAATTCATATAATTCGGGGTCCTCTTCTGCGTTAATTTTGTGGTGCATGCAGAGGAGGTACATCGCTGCTCTGCGACCGCCATCGCCGTCTGAGGCGATGGACTTGACGTCCCCATGCATCGCTGCCCCGTATGGGGACAATTTCCAAGCCTGTAGAAGTTTCTGCAAATTCGTCGCGCCAAACTTCCAACCGCTCTTTTTGCAGGTTGGCATCAAAAGCGCTGGCTTCGCGCCGTAGTCCGACTCGGCATGGCGAGCGAACGCCACGACACTGAATTCTTTCCCCACATGGACTCTATCTTCCCGGATAGCCTTGACGGCCGCTTTAACCGATGTGAGATCAGAGCCCATTTTCAAGCTCTCGAGCTCGGCCATCGCATGCTCGCACAGCCCGCCTATCTCGTCGGTATCGGGAAGATAACAGAGTCGGCCATCGCCCGCAATCTCGTCTTGGGATAGTGTGATCAAGACGCGGCCCTGCTCGCCGACAGGGGTGTTTCGAAATAACATCTCGATGTTTTCCATGATTTCCAAAATCTCGACATCCCCAACGGTGATTCGGAGCGAGTGACTCCGGCGAATGTCAGCGATGGTGTGGCGAGAGGGGAGCATGATTGGGGCCTTATTTAGCGCGTGGAGGGCGGCCCCACCGCCGAGCTCGTAAATTAAGATGGCAAGGTCCTTTTCGAAGTCGGTGTAGTTTCGGGGATGGTATTCCCCATGGAGAGCCTTCAGTGCCATCTCGATGGTCTTCTCAATGCCCCAGCCCGCAGTTTTAGCATTAGAAAGTAGCCGATAGAGCCCTGGAATGATATTTGTCGAAATGACATCAAAAAATTGCTGGTGGGTTTTGATTTTCTTCCGAGCGCGTTTCAAGGTCTTAAAATGATCGGATTTCTGTGGACCTTGTTAATGAAGGAAATTTACGCGTGTAAAGGGCATAACAAACCTTTAGCTGCTCGTTTTTCAGCTGTTTGCTCACTGACACCAGCTTTTGCTCTAACTGAGCAAAGCTGAGGCGCGTAACCGGTTTTTTTCCCGAATGGCTGAAGTGCCCACTTCCGAACAGCTTGAATGCACGGCTCCAAACCACGACACGATGTGCAGGCCATCCCATCGGCGGGAGGGGAGTCACCGCAACGCGCGGATCGGACTCGGATAGTGGATGTGGTGATATTGATCGACAAGAGTGTGTAGCCAGGATCGCGTCGTGATTTTCGAGAATGGATGGAAAGGGGATACGAGTCAAGGATGTCGTCAAGATCCCAAGGAAAGTCTGCGCCGGGACATTCGGGAAGGACCGCGGGGGAAGGCTCAAGCGGCGGGGAAGAGACATTGGTTGGCGGATCTGGCGAAAAGCAATCAGTTCGGCAGGAGATATCTGCGCATACCGCGCTACGCACTGATTGTCGGATGGCATGATCTCCCGGACCAATGTGTCTTCATCGGCGTGTAACTCTTATTAAAACCGTGTCCAATCATTTTCAAGCATCGAGGACATTGAACCTTCCGAGTCCCATCCTTCTGGCTGCCAGTCTCAAGAAATTTGGCCTGATTTTCATCGTTTACGGCCGATGAAGAATTTGTTGCCCAGGAAGCTACATGTGCAGTATTTGCCGATAGTGTATGTGCACTATATACAGTGGTAGGATCCCATACTGTCTGCAGAGTTTAACACGTCGAGGACGGGAAATGAGGGAGCTTTGCGTCGCGCCGTTCGGAGACGCGACGCGTCGTGGTGGCGTGGTGATGGTGTGCTGATGTGGTGATGGCGTGCTGATGGCCAGATGCTGCCGATCTTTGTACAAACCAAACACTTTCCTTATTCGGGGGGTAGGGTACCCCGTGGGAACGTTGGTCAAGATCAGCCGATCACGCACCTCTTGCCACTGAGTCATCTTCGCGAGACTTGCCCGATCATGTGACTCAGTTTACGTACTTTTGAAGCCGCATATCTCTGTAAGGCCTGGGCGCGTCTCATGAGGGTCTAGTGTTAACGAGGGAGTCTGGCGAGCTCACGGGATTGTGCTCTGTGGCAAAGACCCCAGATGCGGTCGGAAAATTACGAGATTCACCCAAGTGTTGAAATAGGGCCTGTCACGTGTCGTCCTGGTTTCCTCCCCTCTCCGTCGCATTTACTGCGTATCCCGATCACCTCTCTATATTGCCTTGG
>JARGYA010001066.1:0-25002 GCA_029204335.1 Mycena vulgaris | reverse complement strand
ATACTTCACCTTGTATAAGCAGGAAATCAAGAAATATTCCAGCTGGGCCCTCAGCTTTCGCACTTTGCATTCAAACCACCATTCCACACCCCCGCCTCTCCAATATGATCCCCGCAGTCAGCTGCAACGCACAGCCCTCGAATATAACAGCAATGTGGAGTATCCATCCTCCCAACACTGGTTTCAGCTGCTGGCTTTGCGAAAGCCTTCGCTCTTTGGCACTCTTCCTCTCAGATACGATGCCGGTAACTCAACACTCAGATTCCAACAGCTAGAAAACCTGCATACCCAGATTCTGCCGGGCCCCGCCGAGATGGGGCTTGTGGCGTTTCTGGATACATGTTCGATCCAATCCCCAGAACGGTGGAAGTGGAGCGATCCATTTACGGATGCGCCATCATATTCTGGCTGGCAAACTATGAGGGTGGGTCCAGCGGGGTTCATATTTACAGTATCTGGGCAGCACTACATAAAACGAACAGTGCCCCGACGCCTATTCCAATCTCGGCTTTGCGCAGGACACTGGGGTCTGCACCGTGTGCGACCAAAAGCCGCACGATGGCCTCCTTATTCGACCGCGATGCGGCCTGCAGCGCCGTTCCGTATTTTCCTCCCTGCCCATTCACGTCGGCCCCGTTCTCGATCAGAAACTTGAATCAGTGATTCGTGTCCATTCTCGCTGCGGCCTGTAATGCTGTTCCATACCTGCCCCCCCTGGGAAGTTCACGTCCCGCCCCTTTTTTGATTATGAGAGTGCCACAATATGCTCGCTTCCTTTATGCGATGCGACCTGCAACGCCGTTCCATATGTTCCTCCCTGCGCGTTGACGTCGGCCCCCTTCTCGACCAACAATCGCACCACCGATTCGTATGCATTCTCGCAGGCGAGCTGCAACGAGGTTCCTTCTCCTGCTTCCAAAGGGTTGAGGTCTGCTCCCTCCTCGATGAGGAGACGAACCACCGCCTCATGTCCCGCGAGCGATGCAGTCTGCAATGGCGATCCAAATTTTCTTTCTATATTCACGTCGGCTCCCATCTTGATCAGAAGTTGAACCACCGTTTCGCAACCCTTCAGTTATGCAACTCGCAGGGGCGTTCCGTACTGGCCTCGCTGTTCGTTTACGTCCGCTCCCATTTTTCGAGCAAAATTTGAATGACGCGGTCGTGTCCTGTCCACGATGCGGCTTGCAATGCTGTTTCCGTATCCCCCACTCCGCGCATTCACGTTCCGCTTCCATTTGAGATGAGGGAAACTGAGCTATATGATCGTGCCCCGCATATGAAGCCGCCTGCAGCGCTCGTCCATAGCCGTAGTCGTCTGCGTCTGCGTTCGCGTTGGCTTCCAGACTTTAGGAGTAGTCGTACCATCTCCAAGTGATCGTAAAACGCAGCTCCGCATAAAGCAGAGCTCAACTCATCCGCCCGACTGCTTGCAGAGATTCCCGTCTGCCAATAGATGACTGGATATTGCCAATAAGTTGGTGCATGCTTGTAAATCAGAGTGGGGATGTCGATGACGACAAGTACGGATAGTTCCAGGGGGGTACCAACCCATGAAGGGGTGCCAATAAACTTCGCCATTTGGTGGCGCGCCAGAAAAGAGATGATTTGCTGTAAAGGGCCAGTTCAGGCTTTCCCACAGCGTGTAGAAGGCAGTATTGTGGCATATCCAAGGAACGGGTATTCCTCTGCCAAAGTTTTTGCTTTGGATGTGTCCCTTGGAAGTATCACGTCTTCCTGGAGGAGTAGATATGTCAAACATCTTAAATAATCTCTGTCTGGGCCCTTGGAAATCGGACAGCCTGGATACTATCGAAATAGTGCTGGGTGGTGAAGTGAATTAATCGAACCGCGGCCATTGTTTCGTCGATGATCAGCAGGCCGGCACATGCTGATAAAACGATGTGGATCTCCGCAATATTGTCGACGTCGAAAGCAGTGCTCTCTTGCTCAATGGCCAAGGCCTCGCAAAGCTCTGCGACCGACAAAAGCCGCTTCGCATTTGCAACCCATGTCAAGGCGAAGTGAGCTAACTCCTTATCGTCATCGTTCTGGCGATCGATCCGTTCCATTGCTTCATCATATGTTTGTGTTAAATCTTTCGGCAAATGCTGGAGAGCCTCTCTAACCGCTTTGACTGTATTCTTTGTAACCAGAGATTCACAGTGCAGTTTTGCCAGCAAGAACCTTAGTAATCGTTGATCACAAGTCACAACATTTTACATTAAACTACTCACATTCCTTCAACATTGTGAATGATTTTATTCTGGATTTCTTCCCACAATCCGGGGCGAGTTTGAACATGCCTAGATAACCGAGGGGACTCCAGAATGTGAGTGTCTACATATTGTCGGATGTCGTCCTCAGCTGCGCGGATCTCCATGTTCTCCAAGTCTGGAAATAGAGCATCGGGAGGAGTAATGTGAGGCCGCGAAGTCATCATCAAATTGGTGTCGCGTCCAGAAATGGCAGTTGCCAAATATTTGAGGAATACTATGCTGCTCAAGTTGGTGTTTTAATCATCCCAACTTTTTTTTTTTTTTTTTTTTTTGGTACACACACTACTCAATCAGTTTTTACACACACTACTCAATCAGTTTATACACACACTACATCAAGATTTTGAAAACTTGAACACATATATTATGAGTCCTAACACTGGTTGAACATTTCAAGTTTTTCAGTGAAAAAATTGGTGAAAAATGTCCATGATTTTTCACTCTTTTCTCACTGAAACCATAAGTGAAAAACCTAGAATGTTTTCACTACTTTTTCATTTTTAAGGTAAAAATTTTGAAACAAGTCAAAAAGTGCTGAAAAAGTTTTAAATTTTTCACCTACTTTTTCAGTGAAAAACTTCTGTAAAATCTTGGATATTTTTCACCAATTTTTTCACTGAAAAACTTGAATTGCTCAACCAGTGTAAAATGTTTCATTTTAGAGTCGTTTTTACTCTCCATTATCCGCTTACTTCTTCGTTTTTTGATCGATGATGTTTAAGACATGTGAGAGTTTCGTCTCCTTAAATGATAATTTATGTTCATTCTGTCAGCGTATATGACCATTTTGTCATATCCATTTCGTGATCTCAATTATATATTTTGGTTTTTGGTTGTTTGTGCGGGTCTTGCATTATTCCGTATACTCAGTTAGCTCTGCATCTCGTTGGGCTGGAAAGGATAGGAAATCATGGAGAGGCCAAAACATCTAAATCTAACGGTCGACACCCATTTATTAAGCCCAAATAGGGTAGGCTTTCCGCGATGTGCGGTCGGACACGATGGCTGCGTTACAATGCTCAGCTCAAGGGTGGTTTTTCGAATTTTGTGGCTGCCAGACTCAGATGGATGCCGGTCAGCCGTGTTTACATGCGAGGTCGCCGTAGTTGTGTTCTTTGGCCTTTGCACCGTGGGAAGCAATGTCAGTATCTACATCACTGACCGGCTGATTCCGAGTTCACAGCGAACGAGGACATAAATTGGGAGTGCTCGTTAGGCACTCCCATATAAATCATCTCGTGTGCAAACACTACTCCGACTATCCCGGGCTAATCCGGTGCCTTCTCGGTGCACCTCGGGTCAGTTGCAGATCCATGGTCGTGCTGCCACGGCATCAGTAATCAATCAGTAATCAAAGCAAAATCAAAGTAGCCTTCTCTTCCGGGTTCAAAACTTGATTTCATCCATTTAACTACATAGGATGGGTTCTAGACACCAAGTCCTCTCAAATATATTTGGGCTGAGTGAACCAGTGATGTCCGCATGGCACTGGTTAGACTTTATTTGGTTCTTGTTTGTGAAGTCAGCACGGGGATACCAAGATTTATTCCACCCATTTAACTAGATAGAATGTGGTCTAGACACTAGTGAGAGTCCTCTCAAATATAGCTGGGCTGAGACAACCACTGATGTCCGCGTGGCACTGGTACAAGTTTTATTTGGTTGTTGTTTGCAGTAGGTTGTGATTCTTGTGAAGTCGGCCTGCGCGGGGGTACCAAAATTGGTTTCACCCATGTAGCAAGATATGATGGTTTAGGCACTAGTAAGAGTCTTCTCAAATAAATTTGGGCTGAGATAACCCATGGTATCTGCATGGCACTGGTTGGACTTTATTTGGTTCTTGCTTGTAGTATGTTGCAAAGATGGCCTGCACATGGTTACCAAAATGAATTCAACCCATGTAGCTGGATAATATATGGCCTAGACACCAGTAAGAGTGTTCTCAAATATAATTGGGCTGGGACAGCCAGTGGTGTCCACATGGTGCTGGTTGGAGTTTGATTTGGTTGTTGTTTGCAGTAGGTTGTGAAGTCGGCCTGCGCGGGTGTATGAAAATTGATTACACCCATTGGACTAGATATTATGTGGTCAGGCACTAGTAAGAGTCTTCTCAAATATATTTGGGCTGAGAGAACCGGTGGTGTCCATATGACGCTGGTTGGACTTTA
Organism: Mycena vulgaris; assembly: GCA_029204335.1. NCBI lineage: Eukaryota > Fungi > Basidiomycota > Agaricomycetes > Agaricales > Mycenaceae > Mycena > Mycena vulgaris. Next base: position 20,555 of record JARGYA010001066.1, on the reverse strand, counting down.
TTTAGTTCTTGTTTGCACTAGGTTGTGAAGTTGGCCTGCGCAGGGGTATCAAAATTGATTTCACCTGTTTAATCAGGTAGGATAGGCTCTATATACCAGTATGAGTGTTTTCAAATAAATCTGGGCTGAGATAACCATAAAAAATGGAAAGATTGTGAGTAGTCTTAAGTTAAATGAATGACTAAAGGCCTTTAAAGAAATTGTGGGAATCCCTGCCCTGCACCACAAACAAATTTATACCGGGTAAACTGTCCATTTGCATGGGAATTCCCGTTATGCTGCACTCAAACAACACGACTGATATGTGCATCACCAAAGGCCAAGAATCGGCTGTCGCCGTGGGATGGGATGAATGCATGGGTCCCATCGCCTAGGGGATGCTGGACACTCTGTTTGTGGAATTCATAGATTCAAGTTGAAGACTTACCAATAAACGTGGTCCCTTTGGTCCGGACCGTTTCTCAGTTCTTCTAGAGAACAACACTCTTCTTTCTGTACTGAGAGGGCATATCATGACATTAATAAACATTGGAATGACGGATTACACCTCACGAGGTAAATCATGTCGTCGAGCTGGCGAATTGTAGAACTTACATATCGTATTCCGTCGCTTTGTCTCGCGGTTTTATCACAGAACGAACGGTGATAGGCTACCCTGTGAAGGTTTGCTACCGCGGAGCCTTCGCGTCACTGGCCTATACAGATGCCATCTCATCCAATCTTTTTACGCTTGGAAGACTAACCACGGTTACACATCAGCCTGGTTATGCAACAGCCATTAAAACCATTCAATGCTTTTTTTTTGCTGTGCACAAATGAATGACTAATGGCTCAAATGGCTTCTTCGGGTGTCCTGATGAGTAGGACTGGACATAGTGGTAAACACTCAGGTTCAGCCCGAAAAGCAACTTTCTGGCATTCTCACATCATTTTCACTACCCTGATTCTGTCAAAACAATTGGAACAGATAATTGCGCGCTGAAATTGGACTGCCATAACTGAGTGAGATAGTAATGGAGTATTGAAAGTCTCATATGGTCAGAATGAATCCAGGAAGACTCAATATGAGCATTAGTTTAAAAGCCATTGGAGCCATTAACCATTTGTTTGCGCACAGCAAAAAAATCATCAAATGGCTTGAATGGCTGTTGCGCAAGCTCTCTATTGCACTTCCATCCTACCATGCGATAGAATTCTTCGATGGGGCCAAGGGTACATGAACCGCTGAATTATAGTGAGTGGAAACCCTCTCTACCAGCAAACAATAAGCGTAAGAATACCGCTGTTGAAAAAGTGCAGATGCAGACCAGAAGAAAATCCAAATGTTCTAAATCAGATGTTAAATCAGACACACCCTTATCGGGGCCAAGTACACTGGAGGTGTCCGTTGGAAACGTTAACCAAGGTCCAAGGCCTGTAGGATTGATTTGGGGACAACAGAAACTACCGACATCCACCATATTGAATAATATATGGGCTAAAGACAAATTGATGTGGACTCCCCGATTCAACGACTCACGGCGGACAATCAGATGTCACTTGCGCTTTGAGAGGCTACAGTCACTCGGACTGTCACTTGCGGGACCGGCCTACTGTCACTTGCAATTCCTTTGTGTGCTTTCCTTTGTCTTGTGGCCACCCGGCTTTGTTTGTTTGTTGCCAATGATCACACTAATATTTGGTCGAAATTCGGGCGAAAAACATTCGCAGCTGAAAAGATGAGAGCTCTATGTCACAACCGTGAGTTTTGCGCCAATTTTCTCGGCCAAGGTCGTCCATTGTGAAGTCGGATTCGGACTGGTTGATAAGATCTAGCCGAGTGATAAGATAAGATTGAGCCGTTGGTAAGTCGAAGGCAGATGGCACACTATTCTAGGAAGCCAAAAACATCGTTTCTAGGTTCCGAACCAGCCCCTTGTTTCAGTTGTCATTCATTTAACAGCCTCTTCAAATTGCAAGGTAAACCTACTCGACGCGTCGAGAATTCGTGTAGATATTATGATTGGGCTCGTGCCCTTGATGAGGTCGGCTTGAAAGAATTACATTCAGATCAGCTAACCACTGACTAATTTCGCTAAATATTCTGCGAGAGCCCTCCAAATTTATAGGGTGTAAACTGTAAGCGCAGAGTGGTAGAGTAAATCTCCGTTTTAGGAATGTTTAGATTATTGAGCGAGCGAAAGCTCAATCGTACCAACCGTCTAAGAGAATCAGAGCGCATACAGGAAGATTCCCGCAGATCATTCCATTGTCCTACAGCGGAAAAGTATCTAGAAGATGTTTGGTTAACTCACCCTCGGTCATCTCAGGCTCCCCAAGCAGTTTCGGCACCCATCGAGACTGAAGTAGTGGCACCCATGCCATCGGTTGTTAGCACCAATGTCAATAGAATTGAAGCGGAACCAAGTATGTGTAATATCATGATCATGCTTATTCCGGCTCTGTTCATATTCTGACCGTCATATTAGGCCCCGCCTCGACCCGTCGGCGGCACGGTTGTGACATAGAGCTCTCGCCTTTTCAGCTGCAAATGTTTTTCGCCCGAATTTCGACCAAATATCAGTGTGGCCATTGGCAACAAAGCAAACAAAGCCGGGTGGCCACAAGACAAAGGAAAGCGCACAAAGGAATTGCAAGTGACAGCTGGTCCCGCAAGTGACAGTCCGAGTGACTGTAGCCTCTCAAAGCACAAGTGACATCTGATTGTCCGCCGTGACTTGAGTCCTTTGATGGAACAATGTGCATTGAACTCGAATTTGATGGTACACCAAGGAGGTTATTCGTTGGAATAAGTGAGAGATGGGGTAAGAAGTCAGATGCACAGCGAAAATGCAGGTCATTTTCCCTATGGCCCAAATTCAATGTCCATAGATAGAGTAGGAGTGGATTTGTTGCAAAGCAAGTCGTGTGGGTTGGGGAAGCATTCATGTTTGACCTGTGCCTATGCAGATTCTCTGAAATATTCCCTTTTAGAAGGTTCTATGTCAGCAGAATTGAGTGGAAGAAGAGAAGAAGAGATGATCCAGTTCCTCTACCCCTTCAGGACTCGATTAGAGATAACCTAGTGCTATGTCGAGGCCTTTGTCCGGCATCTAGGCTAAATCGTGTTCGGTCGAAAACCAAGATTGGTGGATGTACCTGGGATAATGCTGATTGATATAAATCATGACAGACTCCGTTTCAACAGCCAACTGGGATTCAACTGTACAGGTATCATGGTGAAACTGAAGCTAAGAAGCATAATATACAGAGGGAAAGGTCACTTCACCTGCGGATTCATTGATTTAAATGGCACATCATAGTTCCATGATGGAATCTCAATAGCCAGGGCATGTATACGAGATGCATCACTCAAAAGCGGTTACGATCCAATGGCGCTCCATAAATGCGGGAAAGTTGGGGGTAGCTGCGATATATGCCCGTGAATAAGCAGAGATCTATAAATGTACACGTGCACTGAATACAGTATTATGAAGTCCCGCCCCGGACTCGTTCTGCCATGCGCATGCAATGGCCTAAAGCACAAGTAGAAAGTGGAGAAAGCTTGCAGACGAAGTAGAAAGCACGACAGAGAGGCCGATGACCACCAAGGTGAATAGGATTGCAATTTCGTCTTGAGTCTCTAGGGTAATACTTTGTACTGGTGAGAGTAAGTATTGCCGTCACGGTTATGAGGACAGAGATGCTAGTCATACCTCGCGCTTTGCCGCATGCATGCGCGCGCTCTTCTTCCCCTCCGATTCGACTGCCTGCGTATCAGTTTGCTCCTCGTCCATCTTCAAGCAGTTATGGAGTATCTTGAAGGCCGTTGAGTCACCATAGGTCACCATCTTCGGTTCTGAGACGTCATGATCCGCCAAAAAAAAACATTAGCGGAATCAGACTCGAAGGAGGAGTCAAGAGGAATGTGGCTACGATTCCATTGCGCCGCGCGTCGGCTGCAGAGCGTTTGCTAGGCAGGACAAGCGTGTTTAACGGAGGGTATGCTGGCGTTTCAGCCCGAGTCCCAGGTGGTCAGAAAGAAAAGAAGTGCCAACAAAGCAAATTATCACAAAAACTATCGACTCGTTTCTTTCCTTCTATTACTACAAAGCGCTGAAGAAATACTACGCCGGACCCCCACTCCCACTTCCTTCCTGCTCGTTCCCATTTCCAAGTCCTCCGTCACTGTCTCCCAAATCCTTGCCAGTTTCGTCAATAAATCTACAGTTATGAATCTTCTCTCAGCTTTCTCCGAGTTCTGTCCAGGCTTGGGACGCGCTTTTCTGGATCCAAGAATGCAATTCTCTCCGACGCCATGCTCTCAGTCACCGCGGTACCGCTATCGGTGTGTGCCGTTTTTTCCTGGGGCCCGAGATTGTCTGTGTTCAACCTTCCGGCTTCTTGGTCAACTGTTTCGACAACTGCGGGCATCGCGCTGTAAAATTTACTGATATCAGCTCTTCTCCGAGTTCTATCCACATGAGACAGACCTTGCTGGATCCCCGATTGCACGCCCGAGAGCATTCGTAACGCTGTCCTCCGTGCCATTTCCTGCTTTCCCCTTGATATTCTCGTCATATGTCGGCGTTGCGCTCGACACACTGTGAAATATACTAATCTCAGTCCTTCTCTGAGCTCTGTCCACCCCTGAGACGCACCTTTGAGGCGGGACTGTCAATGACTCTTCAATTGTGATTTTCTCCGAAGCCGTGCCTTGCAGCGCGAGCACCTCGGGAGCAGTGCGCGCGGCGACTTTGTCGTGCCTCATCGGATGCTCGTGCACGATGTTTCCCCCTTCTTTCCCGACATTTGCCTCAATCCTGGGCGTTAAGGTCGACGCGCTGTGAATATCTATCTCAGGCTTGCTCCGACTTCTGTCCATCCTCAAGACTCACCTTGCAGGCTCAGCTGGATCTGGAGCGGAGCTGCCTGCTTGTACATCGGTGCGCGCCGTGTCTTCTGCACGCCCGAGAGTGCGTGCAGGATCACGGCCGTCTTCCGTGTTGGTCCCCCCTTCCAATTCAACAGTCTCGTTAACTACGGGTAGGGACAACAACCTGGCGCATCTGACATTAGAAGTTTCACTTTATACATCAATCTATAACGCACCGTTGGGACTCGCCTGGATCCGGAGCTGAACCGGATGCGTGCTCTGAGGGTGTGGCTTTGAACGTCGCCGCCTCGGCGTCGGTACGCGCTGCGTTCTCGTCGCGCCCGAGGGCCCGCAGAACCTTTGCAAGTAAGTCCAGTGACTCGATAAGGTTCTTTTCGAGGATGTGGTTCGTCTGCGCAAGCTTGTAGTAAAGCTTGACCGCTCCTTCAATAGCGTCCAAAGCATCGTCATGGAATCCGACACTGTGGTACTCTAGAGCAACTGCATGCAATGACGGGGCAGCGGAACCAGGGTCCACTTCAGCCAGCCTGCGATAAATCTCAGCGCCGCGCTCATACGCGTGTGTCGCATCTTCATGCCGACCTACAACACGTAGTGATCGGCCGAGATTTTTCAGTGTGTTGGCAACAGTGCGGCGATTTGTCTCTGGAAGTTTTAGATAAAGCGAGACAGCTTCCTCATTGATGGGCACTGCATCTTCTTCATTGTTGCCGATAATGTTGAGATCGAATCCAAGGTTCTGCAGTGATTGCGCAAGATCCTTCACAATGCTGGGATCTGCCTCTGCCAGCCGACAACAAATCTCAACAGCCTCTTTATCGGCACGCAGGGCATCTTCGTGGCGGCTGACAGCACGGAGGTTAACACCTAGACTGTGCAATGATGATGCAAGATCTTCCATGATGCTAAGATCTGTCTCTGCGAGCCAACATCGAATCTCAACAGCTTCTTCAACAGCACGCAGGGCATCTTCGTGGCGGCTGATAGCACGGAGGTCAACACCTAGATTGTGCAATGATGATGCAAGGTCCTCCATGATGCTGAGATCTGTCTTTGCAAGCCGACGATGAATGTCAACAGCTTCCTCCTTGACACGCAAGGCATCTTCATAGCGGGCAACAGTGCTGAGGTCAACACCTAGATTGTGTAATGATGCTGCAAGATCCTTCACAATGCTGGGATCCGTCTCTGCACGGCGGCGCCGAATGTTGACAGCCTCTTCCTCTGCAGGCAAGGCTTCTTCATGGCGGCCGAGAGTACGGAGGCCAATGCTTAAATTGTGCAGTGACCATGCAAGATTCTCAATGATGCTGGGGTCTGACTCTGCAAGTCGACGATGCATCTCAATAGCTTCTTCATTGGCATGCAAGGCATCTTCATGGCGGGCAACATTGCTGAGGTCAACACCTAGATTGTGCAATGATGATATAAGATCCTTCATGATGCTGGGATCTGTCTCTGTGAGCTGACGACGAATCTCAACAGCTTCTTCATCAGCACGTAAGGCATCTTCATGGCGACCGCCGAGAGCACGGAGGTCAATGCCTATATTATGCAATGACTCTGCGACATCCTTCATGATGCTGGGATCTGTCTCTGCAAGCTGACGATAAATCTCAACAGCTTCTTCATCAGCATGTAAGGCATCTGTGTGGCGGCCAAGATTGCTAAAGGTAATGCCTAGGTTGTTCAAAGAGCTGGCAAGATGTTCTCGGAATGTGGGGTCTGTGCCCGAAAGCCTGCGATAAAGCTCGACAGCTTCCTCCTTGACAAGTAATGCTTCATCGTGATGGCTAAGACCAGCAAGTGCCCCACCAATTTTTCCAAGACATGTCGCTAAGTTCACAATGCTCCGTGGAAGTGTCTTCGCATCTGTAGCTGCCTTTCGTCGGATAGCTTCCGCCTCCCAGTAGGCCACCAGAGCCTTTTCCTTCTGATCAGTGGCATACAATAGGTGTGCTTCATATTCCAACAATGCTGCAACATCTGAATCAAAGGTACCAGGCCGGTGTTCCCGGAGCTTCTGGAACAGCTGCACTGCTATGTGAACTTGATTTTTCCTATTCTCCAGTGGACTCTGCTCTAGCCTTGACAGGTAATTCACAGCTAACTGTCCAGGCAGAGCCATAAATTCCAGACGTTTGATCCAGTATGTTTGAGTGCCAAATGTCTCAGGCTCTGATTCCTTCTCGGTAATATCACCCTTTGCCTGCATGTCCAGGAGTTTTTCAATCGCCTGGATCATAAAAGATGCATCAAACAAGTCCATTTCAATTGCATTTTCCAAAGGACCTGCCCAATCGAGATGGTGAGTTCCAATGTGCTTTCCGACAAAAGAGGCCCAATCAATTTGAGCATCATCAAGGAATGTTGCTTGCGGAACATAGTGCTTGCTCTTGAAGGCTACAGATACATGGACTCGCTGACCGGGGACAATAACACGGCCACTACCACGGTGCGGAGTCCTACAGTTGTGGTTGGTCATATTTCATTACTGGGGTGAGATTCCTCACTTGGTTGTCCCCTTGGGGTCCTCATAGGTCAGATGTTTCCAAGGCAAGTGCTCCATTACCCGCCAGAAGCCTCTGAGGGATTCATGCACATCATCTTGGTGCAGTTCTGACATATTCCAACCACCTCCAGTTGCCACTCGTGGTCGCAGCCTGAGGCCTGCAAATGTGGCTTCGTTTTCCATTCAAAGTAGGGGAACCGATGACAGGTTAAGCTCAACATTCTTCTTGATCCCCCCTCCTCTATGAAGACACATTTAGATCTGAATATGAATGAAAAAATATGCTTACATGTCGGAATGAGTGCCAGGAAACCATACTTCTTTGACATCCCACAAGTTAGATGGCTGAGCAGAACCTCCACCAGCCACATATTCTGGGAGAAATTTCACCCTTCGCTCATCCAAGGCCAGGGCATGGCGGAAAATGCAAATGTGCTGACAGATGATACTGTATCCCTGTAGGTTAATAATGTCAGCAAACTCAATTCCAGCAGTTGATCGGGACCTCGCCATAAGCCTGCAAAATGAACTCGAACATCTCTCGAAAATGTGTTTTTGAAGTGTTTGGCTATTGCCTCCGCCTCATCAGACACTGTCCAATGGTATGAGAAAAGAAGTGTAATATGGAGACTATTTCACTTGCCCTTTCCTTTATGTCGTTCAGTGTAAATCTCGTATGCACTAGTCCCAGATTGATAATGAGTACACTGATCACTGAGTCCACATACAACGGAATCATTTCTTCGTTCCCTGAATCAACAAGCCCGACCTAGAAATCAAGTCCCTGAGCAAGACACAGCTCGGAGTCGGAATGCAGCTACCTTTTCGATCATTGCTGCCAATGTTCGAACTTGGTAAGCACCTCGGGAGAAGCCTGTCTCCGGTTGAATTACCGTTGGGCTAAAAATTACTACGTAATCTCACCGAAAATAAATATTTTATCTCCAGGCAGATATGTGTGGGACAGCCATCGATATGCCTTGAGGATGATCTTCTTGAAATTCCTGACAAATTTATTAACACTTTGAATGGGGAAACACTGGATGCCATTCACGTTGCAATAGCCAGGTCAATGATATTGTCAGCCCGCTGAACCCAATATTTCACCGAGGCCTTTCCTTCGGGAGGCACATACGTCCCGATGCCGCAATTATAATATTTGTTTTGGTTCGCCGATGCGTCTCCGAGGATTCGACTATGAAGCTCCACGACATTGGTGTTCTGACAGGAGTGAGAAGAATACCCCCTGCTTCAGCTTCAACTACTTACATGAATCCCGAATTGGTTGGATGTGCCGTCGATGGAAATAATCAAGTTTCGAGATGTTCGATCCCCACACTTTCCGTCGCAAGGACTCTGGCACCCACAGTGGTCCCGACAAGCACAGGTGCATTTGCAGTTGCAATTGATCTCGCACGCGCAGCCGCACTTCCTCGCCGGTCTCTCGAGCTGGTCGGCTCGATGTTTTCCCTTGTCGGTATCCTTTGCCTTGAAGGCGGGTTGATTCCGATCCAAACCATCCGTCGCGGTGTTCGCCGGCACTGGGTCTTCCACCACGATGTCCGCCGTATTCGTAGCGTTCTCCGCGGGGTTAGCGGCAGCTGCCGCATTTACAGTGTTCACAAGGTCCTGTGGATCTTCCGGCATAAGGTACTAAAGACGCGGCGGAAAGTCAGGGTGATGTCGGAATGGGATGGTTAACTGGGGTCACACCACAGAGCAGGTGAGGATTCAGGAAGAGAGAGAGGAAGGGACGGCACGATCCTTATCAGCGCTACAACTATTGTTAGCCTGACATAATCCATGCTGACATGGGAACCCACCCTAAGTCCTATTCCCGACTCCTGTGTAGTATCTTGGTGGTATCAGCTGGCGCGTAAGACGACGTGGGTGGGAAATGAGAGGACGGAGGGGAATGCGAAAATCTGGAGGCCTCGACTCGATAATATGAGGCCGAGTCCAGTATGGATTCCGTAACTAGCCCACATCACCCCGGCAGCTTTTGTGTAGAAGCGCGGAAGGTCTGTGTCAAGATTCAACGGGTTGGGAAGGTTTTTTCCAATTTTGTAGGGCTGAAGAGACCACGAAACTGGAAGGACGCACATGCACGCCGAACAGAGCCTCAACACACCCCAGAGGCGCTTGGAATGAAAAAATTCACAGAAGTCAGCAGAAATGTCGATTTTTGGGACCCTCCAGGTGAGAAACCTTGTTTGAATTTTTGAGGCTCAAAAGTCACCAAAAGATAGAGGCTATTCCGGCGGACGAGCCTTGGCAGGAGCTTCACGGGGCCTCAGTAATCCCCCTTGCTCACTTGGTTTCTGTTCAGAAAATTTAGTACGTTGGCCCTGATTACTTTGGAGGTAGAGTGCCCACGTCCACTCGGCGCTCGCATGCACTGGCAGCATACTACATAATCGTCAAGAACGGAGAGAGAAGGTACAGACCCCGCTTTGATCCGACCTGTGATTAGATCAACCGGAGTATGGACCCAGTAATCTCCGAGCGACGATGAGGACCGCGGCCTAACTCGAATAACAATGACTCCCTCCCTCCGATTTCGATCCACTGGAAGGAGCTTTGTTTTGAACTATGCAAGTCCCTAGTTTGCTCGACTCGGGCTCGTTCTTTTCTTGTGCAGGACCGGCGCGCGAAGAGCAATGCGATGAGGGCCACTGCGCCGTGTATAATAATTCACCGCGGGCGGCTTGCTTATTTCCACAGTGGAGGGTCTCCACGCAGGCGCATTGCCTTAGGTACGCCCCTTTCGCATCCTTGTTTCCTCGTGGTACTAACGATGTACAGTCAAAGAGACGCGCACTCTCTCTAATCAAAGTCGACCCGTATGAATCGTGCCAGTGGGCGTGCGAAGGGCCCTCAGGTATGCGTTCTCATCCCTCATCGACGACCTGTACTTAGACCTGTAATACAGTCCCTCCCTCGAAGAAGTAGGACGCGCGCGTACACCGACTTCGAGCCGATGCCTGCGATGACCAACCATACGACGAGTTCGCGCCGCCGTCCAAGACTGGGTTCCCTTGCACAACATTCTCGCAAGGCGCTGCCCTCCAAGTACGTCCCTTACACTTTCTTTCTCATCTTATATACCGACAGCTCTATCAACTTCCTGCCCCTGTTTCTCCCGCTAGCGCCTGCGAGTCCGCACGGAATCGACTGCTGCAAGTGCGCACGAAATTGACCCCAGCGGCAACCGGAAGACAGCAACCTCACGCCTGGATTGGCACCCACGCTTCTAATAATGCGCCCTCCTCCTCCGCCAGCCCCGAGTGCCGCGTGATACGACTGCGAGTCTGAGCTCGCAAGATCTCAAGAGCAGGAAAGCGTGCGCGCGCGACGGAGGAGGGAATTGGCGCACGCATAGGTCTAGGGGACGTGGCTCAGCAGCGGCGGAGGTATGTACATACGTCACCCCATCCTCCTCATCCTCATCATCTCGTCTCCCCGTCCAGCAGCTTGATCATGTCCGATTTCCGAGGTCGAGCCCAGAGGAGGCACGGACGGCGTCCGAGCACGACGCATGATAGCGCGCGACTCTGTATGGCAATCCTGAGCGCCGAGTACCGCGTGACCGCAGTCCACTAGATCCGCTCCCATCCCTCTCGGTACTTCCGCTCCCCGCCCTCCCGCTCGTCTTTGTTAACATTATAATGTGCAGACGGACGAATCCAATCCAAATCCGAGAACACGGAAGGAGAGGAGCGTTCCTCCCGGGGTAGGCTGCCGTCCTCGCGTGTGTAGTCTCCTGTAGTTGCGCGCGGTGGTCGGGGTACCGCAGCGGGAGGTGCGCGCGCAGCTGAGGCCGAGCTTCCTCCAGCGCGCTAAGTACTGCGAAGTAGAAGTCGTGCGTGAGTCCTGGTACGCCCCCTCTCTCCGCGCGCGTTTCTCGCGCTAACGAATAGCAGCCCCGAGTGTCGAGGGGAGAGTAAGCGGCGTCCCGCCTGGCGCCGCGCATGCACGGGCGGGGGGCGCACGATGCGGGCCAGCGCCCGTCTTCGCGCATCCCGCGCAGAAAGTGGTACACGTCCCTCCCCGTCGTCCTTGTTTTCCCCCAGTAACGATCCGCCGCGCCCTACAGCTCCGCAATACACCCGCCGGCCTGTGGCCGCTTGCTCTTGTTCGACACAATTGGAGGACGGGAATGCGCAGCGCATGGGAGACAAAGAAGCGGGAGCGCATGGGGGAGACGTTGGCGGGCGCGGGCGCGGGCTCGAGTGTGCATATGCAGGCGCCTCGAAGGTGGACGACGCGGACTGGATCGCGGGTGCACGAAGCGGATGGGCGGGACCGCGGCCGTCTCGAGTGCGCGGAGATGTGATGCGTCTCGAATTGTACGCGGACGCGGGGGCAGAGGGCTCGCGGGTGCGCGAAGTGGCTGGGCGGGCACGACCGCAGGCGTCTTGAATGTGATGCGCCTTGAAGCGTCTGCGGGCGCGGGGGCTGACTGGTGCGTGAAACTGCCGGGCAGCGTGCGCTTCAGCGCTCCTTGCGTTGCTGGATGGGGACACGGAAGGACACGGACCTATGGACTGTGAATGCTCTAGTGCCCATTGTCCCTCTATGACTTGCCTACATATATATTTCGCGGACTTCCCTCCAAGGACATTAAATATCTACCGTATTTTCGATGATAGGAAGGAAATGTGGATGCCATTGCGGCTTGGGGTTCTGATTTGTATTTTAATTGAGATTCTTTGCTGTCGGCAGGAGGCCCGGCGGAAACCGGATTCCATTTTGGTTACCACTTCGTGATCGCATCAGGTTCTTGTCTTCTTCACAACCAACTCACAACCTCCAGTCGGTCAACGTTCGGGGATAATTCTAATCAGCAACCCCCCGTAGTCTCAGCACGGAGGTTGCTGCTATTCAGCAACCCTCTGATTTGTAACATCAGATCTGATGGCGCGCGCGGCGGGGTGTGTCGGGATGTGTTCGGGGCGCTTTTGAGGGGTAAAAACTGGTCCAAAAATACTGTAAATAATCGTGTAGAGATAAAAGTACATCACCTGTGCTCCCATTCTTTTTCCGCCCGACTGGGCTAACAAATTGGATGATTTCAACTGGTTCGAGATCACTTGAGGAAAAATGGCTGAAAACGGCCCAGTAAAATTTGGGAAAAAAGCTGGGTTTATGGGGGGACGTACTGGGAACATTCTGGCTCCGCCCCGCATATTCAAACCCTTTTTGTTGTCGAAAATAAGGTGGGAATGGATGTAGAAGTGTCCAGTATCTTATTTTATCTCTGACGTGGGGGTTGCTGAATAGCAATCTGCTAATCGACAACCCCCGTACTCGTGTACGGGGGTTGCTAATTAGAATTATCCAACGTTCGGAATGCCCGCACCTTTCTTCGTACGTTTCTTCATTGAATTATTTCGCTCTCGACACAACTTTCATACTAATGCGTATTGAAGGACTCCGAGCACCCCCAGGCCAGTGACTCAAACTCTGAGGCCTGCCGGCACAGTGTGTTCGCTCCAAGAAATGCAGGTTAGAGGATGAAAACGGCCACATATAGCTCTGACATATCTCGACAGTCACAGCCGGAAGTGACGTCAGAAAACAATCGCCTCGAACGCGAGAACGCACTCAGCAATGAACGCTTGGCGGTGAGAAATCGAAGACCACTTCATTCGAAGGCCCAACCTCTCATTTGACGTTTTAATTCAGCGCCTCTTGCAATGCCACTTCGCCCGACTGCAGGATGAAATTCTGCTGTTTGTCTTGCACTGCTCCCTTCCGCCCTCATGGGTCCTGAAAGAAGGAACATCTTTGCCACCATTCCCTCAGTCCATCTGGTCTATCGACTTGCGCATGAAGCTCTGCATCATCCGAGTCTGCAAAACCTGGCACCGGATTGGCCTCGAACTTCTTTACAAAACCGTCAGGAATGTGAGAACCGAATCCCAAAGAGGAAGACGGGAGGATGGAATTGGACGCCGAAATAATCGGGAAGAGGATAGCGAGGAAATCAAGGATGGGATTCAGTCTCAACTACTGACAAAGTTGATTGAACGAGGTATCCTAGAGATTCAAGCCTGTATTTATACAAAAAGGAATTTGAAATAAAGACGAAAAGGGCATGTGAGACACATGGATCGAAATGATAAACAAGAGGATTGGAACAATAAGGACAATAAGAATTTGGAACAAGAGGATAATAAGAGAATGAAGATCGAAGTGAGACTTGATGAGGAATGGAGAATAAATGAGTAGAATGGAGGATCGTGGGAGCGAGGGATTTCTCACAAGGAAGCGCTGGCTATTTTCCGGGGTTTGTGACAGTGACCCGCCTTCCTTATGCTTCAATCAATAAATTGTATCCGCTCATGGAATTCCTCTCTCTCTCTCCCGTCCGCCCATGTATTCTCAGTGTGCCTTATGATTAATATTTGCCCTCAGTTGGCAGGAGATACGGCCGCCGTTGTTCAGTCCGTATCTGCTAAAATAAATCCACTCGGTAGTTTTCCCAATTCAGCTTATCCTTCAATCTTTCTGGACAAATAATGACCCTCGATGTAAATCACCCGCTGCCCATCTAGATTCTCTCGGAGAACTCAGAAAATGGGCCATCACGCGATATCACGCGATTCACAGCCACTTCATCGCCACTGTGATTGACAGCTGATGAAAAGCTTCCGCATATTCGCAGCGCTCGCAGCGCGCTATGCCTCAAGCCATCTCTTTTCAGAGCCTCAAAACACAAGATGAGTGTAAATAAAGCTAGTGCAATTCGAAGCTGAACTTTTTTCTTTGGTGACTCTACGATCGCAGTAACAAGTAGAACAGCGTAATAGGTACTGTAAAGGTACAGCTACGAATTATATCTGAAGTCCCGGACCGTCCACTGGACTATTTCATCTGACATCCGAACGTTTGCAAAATTGTTACAAAAGTAGGGATCGCTCAGATTCGAAGCAAGATGCACTGCCACTGGTTAGTCATGTATCATGACTTATCCGGCTTTTTCGGACTCCGGAGGCTTAGCGCTTACTATCATCGATTAACTTTCGTTAACTCTGGTCTATTACTGGTCTATTCAGCTGCGTAAGGCTCATTATTAACCCGGCCGAACGACGCACGCCCTTGCTGCCGCCCGGAACTCTTTGTAACCTTTGAGACTTCAGATCTTCAGAGATCACTTTTCATCGCCTCATCTTTTGACCACCATATTCAAGTGAAGAATGCCCCAAACCCTTCCTTTCGGAAGCATCGACGTCCCAGTCCCTGGATTTGGGTGCCCTTTCCTTTTGTTAGGCTTGCTAGTCGATTAGCGGCTGATTCCAGCATCAACAGATGCATGGGACTCAGCTTCGGTCTGCGTCTCCACTGCAGTGTTCTTCCAGCATGCTGATGCGCTCTAAAAGGTCTGGGAAAGGCCTTGACACCCGAGGAGGCTGAGCCTGTCCTGTTGCGGGCCCTGGAGCTGGGATGTACGTTCCCACCAGAAGTGCTCGACGTCCAAAATGGCTGACGGGTTCATAGGCACATTCTGGGATACTGCAGTCTGTCATTCTCCGGCGACAGAGGGGCATTTCTGATACCTCATAGGTCGTCTACGCCGCAGGTATAAACGAGAAGCTGCTCGGTGACTTTCTCAAGAAACACAACGCTCGCGACAAGGTTTTCATAGCTTCCAAATGTGCCTGGGAGGTATGTTGTTGTTAACTGATTCTCTCCAATCATGACGCTCTCGTAGATCGACTGGGAGTCCGGAAAACCGAAAGGTGTCACCAACTCTGCCGCCCACATTCACGAGTATATCGGTGCGCTGCTACTTTCGTCCTGTATACATACTGGCTGACAAGAGCCGCAGATGGGACCATCAGCCGGCTGCAGACCACTCCGGATCTGTACTATTTACATCGTATCGATCCCAGTATGCAGTCTATTTCTGCAGCAGTTGTAGCGATTGAGATTTTTTTTCAGAAACGCCGCTCGAGGAGTCGATTACCACGCTCGACGAGATTCGCAAGGCCGGTAAGACAAAGTACATCGGCGTTAGCGAATGCTCCGCCGCGACACTGCGCAAGGCCCACAGCAGTAAGCTTAAGTTCCACTCCGAAAATGACAGCAGTCCGAACTAATTCGTGTCTAGTCGCCAAGATTGATGCCATCCAAGCGGAATACAGCCCAGTCAGTGTTTCCTTCGCGGAACTAGTTCTCGTCCTAATTTCTCTCCAAATAGTTCGAGACCGTCCACGAAACCACCGGTGTGCTCGAAACGGCCAGGGAGCTCGGCATCGCCTTCGTGTAAGCTCTTCGTTTGCTGGTACGTCCAAAGACGAAGCCTAACTTGAATGTTCGCACAGCGCCTTTTCGCCTCTGGGCCGCGGCTTCCTCACGGGCCAGCTCAAATCTCCCGACGACTTCGACGCGGACGACTTCCGCCGCACCGGTAAGTCAACCACCCGTCCCTCGGTACATGATCATAGCTCGAACCCCAGACAGTGCCCAAATTTCAAGGCGAGAACTTCTACAAGAACCTCGCGATCGTCGATGCGATCAAGGTGCTCGCGGACAAGAAGGGGGTGAGCGCGGGGCAGCTGTCGATCGCGTGGGTCATTGCACAGGGCTGCATCCCGATCCCCGGGACGAAGCAGGTCGGGCGCCTCGAGGAGAACTGGGCCGCGCGCGAGATCACGCTCAGCGCGGAGGAGCTGGCGGATATGCGCAAGGTCATTGATGCGGCGGAGATCGTAGGGAACAGGTGCGCGAGGTGGATTCGCTTTGCGATCTGGGCGTGCTGACTTTGTGTACAGGTACAACGAAGCGCATCAGGCCGCTGTTGGGCATTAGGGTTCCGAGTCGAAGAAGAGAGCGAGTACGCGTATCACGACGCATGTCTGTACATATTAAAAATCCCAAAAATTTTATCGACGTCGACTGGAGGAGTTTCCAGTACCCAGAAGCTTTCATAGTGGCTTCGAAGAATGTTCAATGTTCAACTCCGGCTAGATACGAATGCAGGGCCGCATTCGAGGGAAATGACAACTCGTAGCATTACAGTCTCTTCATTTTTTTCAATGATGCGATTCGCCCTGATTCCAAGTTCTTTCTTCCCATTATCCTTGGCCTCGGCACATGTCGGGAACGGCGCGGAGAAAGCCGGATTCCATGTTGGACAAAGCGCCGTGACCGCATCAAGCAGCATCACGCCTTTTCCTTATCTGCTCACAACCGCCAAGTCAAGAGGGGCCCCTCTCCCTTACTCTCTCTGGCAGGGGACTCTGCCTGTCCCTCGGCATCTACTCTCGCACACCATTCCTCTGCATACTGCTCGTAAACCACACAATCGGCCTCGCGCGCGCCGTACATCCAGCACCTGTATACCGCACAAAGCTGCCCACGAGCAGCTGGCCCCTTCCAGTTACGTGGGCACTCACCTGCAACTTCACCCTTGAACCTCCCCTTTACCATTCCTCGATATTCGTCCCCCTCCGCTCTCAATCGCCGTTACACTACGCCCGTGCCCCGTTCCCGCGCGCCGCCCTCCTGCGCGGCCCCTTTCGTGGGGCCTCCACCCAGAACATCTTCAAACCATGCCGCATCCGCCGTGTGCGCGAATCCTGCCCCCCGTGTCCCAGCGCCGCCCGATTTAGCGCGCCTGATTTAGCGCACCGGCTCGTTCCGGCGCCCCGCTCTCCTGCGGGGCCCCTTCCGCCTGGCCTTCGCCCAGACCACCCCTAGCCATCTCGCACGCCCCCACGAATCCCGCCCCTCGTGTCCCAGCACCGCCCGATTTAGTGCGCACCGGCTCCCCCGGCCGGCTGCCCCTTCCTTTTGCCCGCACACGTCATCGGGTGTCATACCTCAGCGTCCACGATGGTGCTTACTGTCGGCGCTACCTTCTCCGCCGCTTAGGAGTCCGTTTTAAAAAAATTCCTCCTTTGAAACCCAGCTCGTATAATATACTATACAATCACCTACCATGTACCATAATAATCCTATGGTGAAGAGGGAAAGACTCTCAATGCTAAATGTAGTTCATCATTTAAGTGTCTTTGAGTTCGACCCTCACTTGTTGTTACTTTTCGTCCCATAAAATTCGAGTGTTATCTCTTTATTTCTCTAAGTTCCGTTTGCGAAGTAAATTCATCAAGTAACCTTCAAAAAAATTGCATCACGATCATATTCCTAGTCATAACTCGGGACGAAAAACACAGTAAACTACCAATAAGACATTTTCATTGAACTCGCGCTGGGGGAGCGGGGCAACAATGGCCACTGGTTGAGCAGCGACACGCCAGGAAACCTCTGGCCGTTGAAGACCTTGCGCTTATGCTTATGCCGTCTTGCACCTGCACGAAGAAAGTTAGTACAAAGTAGGCGCAACTCGTGAAATACACCTAGTTCTTTGACTTGTGCACATCTTCGCCCTCCTGCGTGCTCTTGCGCTTCGTTGCCGCCGACCGAGCAAGCAGCGCCTCCTCCGTTGCTGCATGCGGGTTCTTCGGCGCCTGTTTCCCCTTCACCTGCCGCGTTGCCACCGACCCATCATACAAAATTTTCGGCCGCCGCTCGTGGGCGGGGGGGCGGGGCGTGTTCGTCAAGATGACGGTATCGGTGTTGCCATTCAGGTTCGGTGTTGTCATCCAGCCCCTTGCACACTGCGCTTGCAGCGCCGTCTGTGCCGCCACCGCGTCTGCTGCCACCGTCTCCGCAGCTGCCCTCTTCGCCCCCGCTCGATTGTTGTTGGTGATGCTGTAGGTGAGCTGCGGCATCGGCTGGGGCGCGTCCGCTGTGTTTGTCGTGTCGGTGAGGGCCGGGGGAGGAGCTGCCGCCGCCCCATCCTCCACCACCTTCTTCGGGCGTCCCCTCCCCCTTTTCTCCCCAACCTCCCCTGCCTTCTCCTTCATCTCCACCACCTTCGCCGCCGCTGCCGCTTTCTTCACCGCTGCTAACCCCCCCGTGGGCTTCTTCGTGGGTGCCTTCTTGCCGGCGCCTTCTTCACTGGCGCCTTCGTCACTGAATGGGACAGCGAGACGATGGGGACAATCAGTGGGTCTGCGATGGCGGGGGCGGCAACAGCCGGTTTGACGCGAGGCACAACAGGTGGTTTCATGCGAGGCCGCGATCCAGGAAGGACCTGCGTCATCTTCGTCATGTTGGCAACGGTGGATTCGGTCGCAGCGTCGGCAACCGCGTTGGAGGCGATGAGAGTTAGGGGGCGGGGGCCGAAGAAATTGTCGGGGTCGTCGAGAGTGTCCTGCCGCGCTCCCGCTCCCATCTCGTGCATCGAAGGAGCCAAGTGCACATGAGCTGCAGCCGACGTCTGCTCGACAGGTTCCCCGTACGTCACCAGCGGCCGTGGCGGCTCCTCGAGGATGGTTGTGAGCGCACGCGCAGCCATAGTGGGACGTCCCGGCGTGGGCCGTGCTTCAGGCACCATCGCAAACGAGGGAGGGGGGGAGTGAGCCGCGATGCGCCGAAGAAGGGGTGGGAGGGAGGGGGTGTAGTCGTTGAGAACAGGCTCTTTGTGCGCACAAATGCTCCAAAGAGTGCACTGGGCTTGCCGAAATTCCCTCCAGTCGGAGGCGTCGAGATGGGGAAGTTGAAGCCTCCGACGCTCGCCGTCTCCAGCAGAGTTCCTGTCTCCATTGCCAGCACATCCGGGCGGTATGTCAGACGCGGAAGTGGGCGAGGAAGTGGGCGTGCAACGGCCCCACTGGTCACTGTGTTTCCCATTGCAGCGCTGCGTGAGAGGGTGGGTGATTAAGGTGAAGATGTTGCTTCCATAAGGCGCGGGTCAATTGCCATTGTTGCGCAAGCTGGGATGCCACGCTCCTCATCAGCGATGGCGTTGGCAGTCTCGGGACGTGGGGGAGGCGGCATTCCAGTGGGCCAAGGGTTGAAGGGCGTTGGGGACGTTGGAGGAGAGATGTTGTCAAGCTCCATGTCGAAGGTAGTGGTCGCAAAGGTCGTTGTCGTCGAAGTTGTCATTGACAGGAGCGGGTGGGGGAGTAAGAAAAAGTCAAGTGGGTAAGCGGGGGAAGCACCGGAGGGGACTGTGCAGTGCTAGCTGCAAGCCAGCGTCGTGTTGGAGGGCTGCGCTCCCCGCGCAGGCTGCCAGCACCTCCTTCGCCGCCTTGGTCTGATCTCTCTGCCTCGAGGCCCGCTTCGGCTTCTTTGCTTTGGGAGCGGGCTCAGACGTGGCTGCTCCCTCGTCGCGGGTTACACGGGGACCATCTGCCGCGGCAGGTCTGGCGGGAAAAAGCACGCTCGGCCTGTTCCTTCGCCGCTGAAATAAAAACTCGTGTCAATACATTGTCACGCAAATCTGCTGAGAAACCTTACTGTAGGAGGCCCTGAGAAAAGCCTCAAAGGCCTGCACCACGTTCTTGTCGAAGTCGATGTAGGAATCCTCGAAGTCGTTCCCGGCGAGCGTTTGACCAAAGCAGATGCTGAGCAAAGAGAGAACGTAAGCGTAAGAAAACATGCACATACAATTCTCGAAATGGAATGCAGAACTTACATCTTCATGCTCAACTCGCCACCCACTCCGCGGGTTCGGCCGCACAAATCGTCATCCCCACCCAGCCCGACACATTGTATGATGCCTTGTGAACCTCCAAATAACTGGGTCGATAACGTCAATGCCCTTGGCGGTAAAATTAAGACAGTGTAAGCAAGAAATAAAACAACGAACTTACTCCTGGAACTTGCGCGGGGTCTTCGAAGTGCGGTTTGTGCGGCGCTTTTCCTCGTCCAACTCGGCCTCCAGTATTTCCTCCTTCTCCCTCTTGACGTCAGCCTCCACTTCCGCCACCACCTCCGCCGACGCCGCTGACCACAGTGCCTTTACCACACGTGTTCGCACCCGCATCCGGTTGGCCTTCGACTGTGCTTCGCCGTACCTGGCGATGAGCTCCACGTGAATAAGTTCCGCGTATTTCTTCTGGAAGATTTCGATGCCCTGGTGTGCACGACATTTTTTTGGTGCGAGCTCCTTGAACATCGCTCTCAGCGCGATGCTTGCTGGACCGGTCGCCGCCGCGGTAGCGTTGCCGATCTTCTTGCGGTTGTAGCGAAACCAATTCTCCAATCTCTATGAAATCCGATTGGTAAACATGCAAACCAGGTGAGAAAGGAAGGACGTACCCCTTTTGTCACCAAAATGGACGCGCCGAGGACCACCAACTCGTCTTG
>JARGYA010001065.1:0-25010 GCA_029204335.1 Mycena vulgaris | reverse complement strand
GCTTTAGTCGAGGTTTTAGCAGATGTTCGGACCGGGCAGGAAACGGCCTAGAATAAACAATGGGTTGAGCGAGCTCCATTCTGAACTCGTGAGATATGCTACAAACGACAGGCTCTTTGCCAGCGCTCGGCTTCGCCTTGGCCGCACTGGATTTGGTTGGCGCCTTTCCGATGGGCTTGGTGGTCTTGGAGCCGGTGACTAGGAAAATATTTAGCATCGAAAGAGCATGGCATGCAAAGAGATGTATATACCTGGTTTCTTTCCCGCAACTGATCAAGATGGGTTCAGTGAGTGGGAAGAGAGCAGCAAATGCGTCTTTTCGCAGATGTAACGAGACCCACCTGGTGTTTTGGCGACTGATTCATCCAAGTGAGTTGTGATATCACCTTTGAATGGTACACCACTCACCCGGGTTCGTCGCAGGAACAGCAGCTTTCTTCTTTGGGGGAGGAATTTGGATCAGAACCATGAGAAATGAACGCGGGAAGAATGACTGACGCCGGAAGCCTTGACGACTGGTTGATTCAGCATCGAAAGAGGAGCATGGCATGCAAAGAGATGTATATACCTGGCTTCTTTCCCGCAACTGGTCAAGATGGGTTCAGTAAGTGGGAATAGAGTAGCAAGTGCGTCTTTTCGCGGATATAACGAGACCCACCTGGAGTTTTGGCGACTGATTCATCCAAGTGAGTTGTGATATCACCTTTGAATGGTACACCACTCACCCGGGTTCGTCGCAGGAACAGCAACTTTCTTCTGTGGGGGAGGAATTTGGATCAGAACCATGAGAAATGAACGCGGGAAGAATGACTGACGCCGGAAGCCTTGACGACTGATTGATTCGATTAATTTATGAGAGATTGACTGGAAATCGGAGTGTGGGACTTACTCGGCTTCTTCGCAGAAACAACCTTCTTCTTTGGGCAAGGGATGTGGATGAGAACAACGAAACGCCGAAACGGAGAACGACTGTACCGCGGCGGGCTTCTACAAATGTGGAATCAGCTAAGGAAATAATGCAACGATGCGGACATACAGCCACAACTTTCTTTGGCAAGGGCTTTGGTTTGGGCAAAGGCTTTGCTTTCACGACTGGATGGAAGGGCTCAACTGAATGGAGGTTCAGCAGGTAGCACATGAACCAACCTGGGGCTTTCTTGATGGACACCTTGGCTTTCACGATGGACGGCTTCTTGGCAGCTTTGGGAGTCTTTCGCACTTCAAGCGCCTAGAAATGTCGGTTAGTTCGTGCAGCGATCAGGTATATGCCGACGCACGGATTCATTCCCAACATCGGCCGTCGGCACTGGGGCCGCGAAGGTGTGGAGAGACAGGACGACCGCGAACAGGATAGAGAGTGGGATTCGCATGATGGGCAATTAAATAAAAGGTAGTAAGTTGGAAAAAAATGGAAGAAAACGGGGAGGAAGAATGAAGAAATAAAGGGGACCAGCCAGGAGAATAGATTTTTCATGCGTCTGCCGGGCCTTATATCCAGCTCGGACGCGGAGCC
Source organism: Mycena vulgaris (assembly GCA_029204335.1). NCBI lineage: Eukaryota > Fungi > Basidiomycota > Agaricomycetes > Agaricales > Mycenaceae > Mycena > Mycena vulgaris. The sequence continues at coordinate 23,497 of JARGYA010001065.1, read as the reverse complement.
TCGTCATCAGGAGGGATGATCCCCGCCCCGCGACGGGCGCGTTTGATGTCGCCAAGAACTTCCTTGCATTTTGTTTGATTGCTCAGATGCTACCAGCCTTGAGTTAAGTTGTGGTTTCTTGTTTTCCGTGTTCCTTCAGTTTGAAGAAGTTGGCGCATTCCGACAGCAGACCCTCCTCCTGGCTAGAGGAATATCCAAACCGAGATATGGACTCGGTGGTGGCGGACTGACTTGAACGAGAACAAGAAGCTTAGCTAATTATACAACGCCAAGCATGCAACACAGCCGGCCATCAACGGAGTATGTGTTGCTCACCGAGAAGGGTTGCATCGGACAGGGAAGACAGGGGAAGAGGGGAAGACCGCAATGTCTCATCGCGCTGGATGGGAAAGTAAGTTCGTGGTTCTGCATTCGCATAGGAGGGACGTATATCCAATCCTGTTCCCAATATATGCCAACTCCATGAGGATGCGCCGCGGCGGCGACAAGTCCAGAAACTGAGCTGGCTTGTTCTTGATGCCGAGCTGGAGCGTAATAAGGCCACATACGGTTGGGTCGTGCCAGCATCCCTCCTGCGATCCTCTTTTATCGGTGGCCTCGCGCGGGGGCGAATGCGCACCGCCGGCAGTGATTCGTTGAAGGCAGTGTGAAGGCAGATTGATGGCATCGCGCGGCATAGCAGACTCGGCAACTCCCGGCACGGCGGTCTGATCCTTCCAAGTTTTGAACTTGGTTCAACGTTAGTTCAAACAAGTGTGGCTGCTCACGAATTTGAAGTTGAATATCCGCAAGATATCAATCGTCCATTTACTGTGCCTGCAGCTGCTGAATAATGGATCCCTCAGTGCCGGTACAACTCTCAGAAGTCAGGCACTCAGGCTGTGCTGAATATAAATCATGTCAGTCCAACTACCAGTCTCCCGAACCATCTCTCCATGCCCACATTGACCCGCCAGCGAACCCTCGATAGTGTACTTAGTTGGTGGTCGGACAGCAATCCAACGGGTCCGAACATCAACCTCCATGCAGCCACGAAGCCTTTGATTCGACTCATGTATGGCTGGCAGGCATCATCCTACATGAAAGAGAATCGTCACAGCGCAGTGTCGAAAGAAATGATGGAGATGTATGCAAGCTATCTCGCGTACAGTGGTCCACAGATCTTTCGCCATCCTCCGGACTGATGATGCTGTCTGTAGCTTCAAATATGTCTCCCCTGCGACGAAAGTCGCGGTTCTGAGGGAAATTTACAAGAGGGCCGACCACGCGCCCACCGTGTCAGACTCTCCTGTACTGTATCTGGTCACCGAACTGCTTGAATCACGGGACGACGAGATACAGAGATGGACGTGCAAGATTCTAGGATGGCTCGCGCAACACCCAACCGCGTCGGTAGCCGTCCTCGCTGTACAGCCCTGCAATCAGCTTGTATCACTCTTGGGGTGAGTGTACATTATTCGCGCCAAGTCCAGCGGATGGTGATGGTGGACCAGATGACCAAAACGTCGAAGTTGGAGTAGCCGCCTTAAATGCACTAACCGTGCTCGCCGACTCCCCCGGCGGTGCGCAGGCTGTCGTGGATACAAATGTGCTAGACCGTGTTCCAGTGCTCTTAGAATCACCAAACGCCGACATCCGAAGACTGACCGGCTGGATGCTTGGACGATTGACCCACCACCAGACCCCCGCGACGGCCATATTGAGGGTAAATCCATGCCAAAAGCTCGTCTCATTCCTGCCGTAAGTCTCGTTTCTCTATGCGCGAACCAGAGGTTGATCAGGAAACTAGGAACGACAATTTAGAGGCCAGTGGGAGCTCAGCGTATGCACTGAAATCGCGTCGACCGCCGAGGGCGCGCAGGCTGCCCTAGATGCAGATGTGTTAGAGGGCGTGGCCAAACTGCTTGAATCTCCCGATTACATAAACGCTCTGGACGGGAGATGGGCATCTGAGATAGTGGGGAGACTGCTCGACCATGAGTCCACAGCAATGGCCGTTTTGAAGGTAAACCCTTGCCAACAGCTGCTATCTCTCTTGCGGTGAGTTTGAACCTAGCTCCGACACCTTCGTTAGGGCTCATCCGAGGGTAGGCACCATGATCTCGACGTGCGCGCAAGCGCCGTCTCCGCTCTCGCCAAGCTCAGCGAATACCCAGATGGCGTTGCAGCTATTGCGGCCAAAGGTTTCGGACCTCGAAGAATCCGCAGAATTCAAGGTGCAATTAGACGCATGCAAAGTACTGGGAACCTTCGGATAGAGGAGGAGGAGGGCGAGGAGGACGAGGAGAAAGACGATGCATTAACACCACGGTCCTAGGGATGAACAAGTGGCAGGTGCTGTGCCGTGTAAGCCTGACCGAGTCGGAGAAGGCCATGATATGTTAAGAATTTATACCACTTAGTATCGTGCAATCTCACGCCAGGATGTGTGCGTCAATAGCAGTCTCACGATTCCCTGCGTCGTACAAGCGAGATCATGGGAGGCTAGGAAATGATCTCAGCGTGTCTCTTTTGCCATGATTATATTCCTTGTGAGCTCTCAACGGGTCGGAACCAAACGCTCCCTTGGGATGGCGATCGTGGGTCCGGCCTAAAAAATATACTGTGTGCTGGGAAGATGCATGCATTGTTGAATTAGGATAGTTTCCTGCCATGTGTAAGCATGTAATACTGTAAGATTCTGGACGAAAATTATGGAGAAGACAACGTAGAAGTGCTGGAGTCCCTGATCGACACTTGGATATTCGCGACCGTCGAAACCTGGTCGTAATACAGGTGCCCGCAGGGGCATTTCGCGTGCCAGCATGCCGCCGATTCGGGCCATCCGGCCATGTCCACCAAGATGCGGTCGCCCAGGGGCCTGCGATTAAATTCAGAGAGGAGCTGTACAGATCGGTGTTTAATTTCGTTCCGTTGCGAGTTATCGACTATCATTACCTTGGCTTTCAGGACGCGCCATGGGTAGCTGTCTTGACGCTTACCGCAGCTGCACTCGCGCGGCTCCTCGTTACCTGCCGCGAACAGATCGGTGCCATCGAGCGCATCCCTGAACCGCGCCTTGCACCGATCATGGAACGCGACGAGGGTCAGGAGGCTCCGAGACGCGAGTCGGCAGAGCGCAGCATCGTGCTCGCCGTTCAGCAGCTCGAGCTGCAGCGTGTTCACCAGCACTGCTGCGGTCTCCTCCTCCCACTCGAAATGGGTCGTCAGCACGTACACGCGCAGCGGCTCGGATGCGAAAAGCGGCGAGTTGATGGCGGTGCGCACGATGGAGAGCGGGCCGGGCGCGTCCCACTTCTCGATGAGATCCAGCGCCGCCTCGACCTCTTCGAGCGATGCCCACCGCGGGATTTCGAGCCCGCACATCATGCGCAAGACCCGTTCCATCACGGCGTCTTTCTCGCCCACTGGGATCTCCTGCGGTGCCTTCGTATCGTCCGGCTGGGGGAGCGAGAGCATCGTACGGAAGAATCCAGACGTGGTTTGAAGGATGAAGCTGTGAACACGGTACAGGGTGCCCTCGGTCGACTGGAGCATCACATCCGCACTCTTGTCGGCGAAACAGGGGTGCACGCTCTCTGGAGTTGACGCAGTCGCCATCGGAGAGCCAAGGTAGGCTGAGGCCACTTTCTTGGTATGGTCGGAAGAGCCCAAGGGTGAGTACCCGGGCAAAGATCCGAGCGAGATGGTGGTGGATCCCAAGAGCAAGCGTAACGTAAGGTCACACTTCCCTAAACGATCACCTGATCGAGAGGCAAAGATCCTTCGCAAACGCGAGGAATTGGTTGGAACTGCAAACAATAGATTCAAGGGCACTTATAGAGAGACTACGCGACGTTATAGTTCAACTAGCCAGGTACGAGCGCCTTCGCGTGACTAAAACAGTAGTTCACCCAAAGTCAACCCAAAGTCCACTCCAAATAATTTGGCAGTTTTGGCAGCGAAATATAAACTCGGCTCCTCCGTCACGCTGTGATGCGAGAAGTAGAACGTCGTAGCAAACGGGCTGTGAATGACAGGGATTAACTCTTGTTGGACCTGGGAAGTGGGAGGCATCAGTGGAAGTCTCAAAATAATCCAACGGAATAACTTGCGCCTTTGGTTGAGCTGGGAGCCATTCAGAACACTGCACCTTAGTCTGTACGTCTCTCGAAAGGCACAACTCACGCCGAGAACAAGGAATTTTCTTTCAAGAATTGTGGCCATATTTTGGAGGCAACGATCCCTGGGATCTCTGGTGGTTGCCTTCAAAACAGGGGACGTCCCCAGACCTGCTGAATGTTTTAACGCTCCAGTCTAAAGCCGAAGATACCTTGATTACCAGTTCCCTCAGTTGTTGCTCGCAGATATGATCCTGGGAGATGCTGGATCGTCTGGGAGCGTCAGTGCCATCGTCTTAGTCTTCCCAATATTATCAGCCGTTGCTGGAACTGGTGAATGCATGCAGGGCCGAAATAAACGGACAGAAACCAGTGCAGAGAAGAAATACATCACACATTTCGGGCACGAATACTTACCAAGGCAAGGTCGGTGGCTCGACGGAATTATGCAAGCCGCGCTTCCATGCTCTCAGCGTCTGAATGGATCTGAAATGACTAAAGTAATAATAAGAAAAAATACCAAAATACATGCCTCGAGCTGATCTAAATACACGAATCAAAAACGTCCGCATCGGACACACCTCACGCCTAATTTGTTGATTATCACTATATCAGACTTCCCGCTCTGGACCTGCCTCTTCGTTCGCAGTTTCCAATCGTAGTATTGTTCACCTGCAGAACGACACGTGAGATTCGTGGAGGAATGAACTGGTAAGAGACATGTGCGTACCTTGGTGGCGAATCTCAACGACGTGAGCGACTCGTTCAGATGCGCGGCCAGCGGAGAGAGGTTCAGCACCATCTGGGCATCGACGCATTAGTCAAGGAAAGATCCGCATCAGTCGGCGCTATACGCACCAGTGTCTTCGAGTTCCCACTCAGAGAATTTTGCAGCAGATACGTCAACTGCCAGAGAATGAATGAGCAACGCCTCACGGAAGATCTGCGGGAAACCACGGACCTTCGAGTTCCTGTATGGCACATGCGCCCCAGGCCCGCTCCCGAGCGCAGCGACGACGTCCCCAAGCGCACTAAGGCTCCGATTGATGCTCTGCGTCTCCTTGAGGCGCTCCCCGCCCGCCACCGACGCGCCCAGCCCCAGCGTCGCGAGGCGCTCGCTCCCCGCGAGGTCCACGAGATTGAGCGTGCCGAGGCGCTCGCCCTCCCCGCTCGCGTGCGTCCCGCGGATGCGCAGCGTGAAGACCGAGTGCGAGCGCGAGGAGCGCTCGTTCATGAGCGTCGCGGCGACACGGCGCCGACTCTGCGCTTGCGCGAGCAGCGCCATCACCTGTGTCGGCGACGTCAGCGGCGGCGTCAGCACGTCCGAGACGGAGGTGAGGTGCGTCGTCGGGTGGTGGTGGATCTCGTGCTTGCGCGGGGGCTCGGTGGCTGCCGGGGGAGGCGAGAGCAGGTCCGTGATTGTCTCGTTGTACTGGCCGGGCGGCGCTGAGCGAGGATGTGCGGAGGGGGGTCGAGCAACGTACTATCTCGAGGAACTGGCCCTCCATTGCGTATGTCCAACCCTTGTCTTTGAGCTCCTCTGCGACACGGAAGACCTGTGCCACCGCGCGCGGGATCATTCCCTGTGTTTCTTCAGTCTGGAAGACAGGTGTTAGCCACACAACGACAAAGAGGAGGGAACTTACGCCACCACCCTCCATCGTCCAGCTCTTCCCACTGCCCGTTGTCCGTACGCGAAGATGCACACATTGTACCCGTCTGTGCAGCTCTGCGCCAGCTGGGAGATCTCTGCGAACAGGTCTGCCTGCGTCGACGACGGAGCAAACACCTGAAAAGGACGAAAGTCAGGCGCGAGCGCGTTAAGGAGGCAAAGGCGAGACTTACGCGGTCAAAGCCAAAGCCCCACACTTCCTTCCGCGGCTTGTTGCCCATCCTGCATCCCATCTCGTTCGGCGCCCGTCGAGCTGAGGACAATCTCCTTCTGTCCCGAAGGGTAGGGCAAAGTGGCGTCCGGATACGCGATCTGCGCGCTGACCCCCTCCGCATCGGGCTCCTCCGAAGGAAGTAGAGGCCGCACCCGGCAGAACACACGAATGTTCCCCTTAAGCTCCATGACCATCCCATGCAGCTTCCTCCGCTCCTCCTCTCCCCTCACCGCCTCCTCGCGCATCCGCTCCTTCTCCTCCTCCCACGCCGCCCGCTCCTGCGCCCACTCCTCCTTCTCCCTCAAAAGCCCCGCGACGTCCCCCCCAAGGTTCTCCACCCGCCCCGCCAGCGCGCGATACCGTTCCTGCAGCAGCCCCATCTCCGCGTCGACCGCCCCCGCGAGCTCTGCGCGCAGCTTCGCCACGCGCGCGTCCTTCTCCTCCAGGTCGTCCTTCGCCTCGCGCAGGAGCCGCTCCCCGCGCCGCACGCGGATCTCGCCCTCTTCGCGCTCCCGCGCCAGCGCACGCCGGAGCTCGTCCGCGTCGTCCTGCGCGCTCGCGAGCGCCGTCTTCCCCGCGAGCAGGTCCGCCTTGAGCGCGAGCACCTCCTTGCGCGCCTCGGCCTCGCTGTCCTCGCGCGCGCGGAGGGCGCCCTTGGCCGCGCCGAGCTCCGCTTGTAGGGTCGCTGTCTGCGCGTGCGCCGCGAGAAGCTGCGCGTTCGCGGTGCTCAGCTGGGCGGTGGTGCTGGCAAGCTGCGCTTGGGCGGCGAGGAGCTCTGAGTGCGTATCGGCGGAAGGCGGTCGACAACGCCTTCGACTCGAGCAGCGTGGTGAGGCGCTCGGCGTCCTGCGTGCGTGCGGACTCGAGCGTGACGAGGCGCTTATTGAGGTTGGTGATGGCATCGGGGGCTGCGATGGTGGTGGACCCCGAGCCCGACGCAGTGCGCTTCCCCAGGGCGGAGGAGGGGACGCGTGAAGCCAGCCCGGTCCCTAACCCGGCCGAAGGCTTGCGGACGGTGGATACGGGTGGCGCGCTGGCACCACGAGCCGTAGGCCGAGCGGCAACAGGCGGGCGAGGACGCGTTAGCGGACGTGGCATCACGGCGGATTTGGGTGGCCATTAGCCGCCGTGGACGTCGAAGCCGTCGCATTGGCGTTGGTGGCGTTTCTGGAGGTTTGGAGGGGTTTGGGGCGGAAGCCGCTGCCTTTCTTGTTTGGTTGTTCTTCGATATCATCTTCCTCGGGAACGACTTTGCGCTTCAGCGAGGGCACAAAGCCCTTGGCATCTGGGGACGAATGAGGTCGCGGAAGTCGAGACATTCAGGACTATCGTGTGTGAGGGTACGGTGGCGCAGGGAAGACGAAAAACGCACTGTGTGACGAACTCTCTCTCAACGATGCTATGATCCTTCCGGCTTAGGTTTCGCAAGCTCGGGCAATGTAACGTGGTCGACAAAGAGCTGATTGACGTTGAGGGTGGCTACGCGTCTCGAGGAGGAGTAACCGGTCTAGTGCGGTACGCCTACTTCTGGATTCTCGGTGAGTAAGGCGAGATACACAAGATCCCAAAAGACCTGCCTGCGATGTGCCGGGTAGCTGCACTTGGGAAGTGTTCTGAGGGATCCGAGCGATGGTCAGAGCAGGGAAGCCCAAGGAGCAAGATGTGCAGTTGGGGTCCAGATTACCGCTGTTCGGGCGGGCGAGGGAGGGAGAGCCGCTGTGGTCGAAGACGAACCTTGCGGAGCCAAATACAGCACAACAACGCGTCCACGTGCATAAGCATTGTCACGCGTCTCGCCATGATGTCTTTTAATTTGCCCCCGTACTTGCACTGTCAAGTTTCAACCTAGAATGCACGGCCAAGTCTCGCAATAAATTTCGGTCTGTGTGGGTCTGGGAGCAGGTCATTTTTTGATGCATCGACTGATCACATGACAATACACATGACACTCATTAAGGTTAGGGTCAGCGCTCCATGCTTCGAACCTCCATGTCGATTCTTAACTTGTCCGTTGAACTCATCCTGGAAATTACCTCCTGGGTTCGTACTTGTACGGATATCTTTCAGAATCTTATCTGACAGTTATGTCTTCTCCCAGGCTCCTTCCAACCAGAAGCACCTACGGGCCGTGTGCAGATACCTCAACTTTGCCATCGCGCCCCTGTTCTTTTCCTCCGTTACATTGGATATCCATCAGTCTCGCCTCAAGCTCGGTCTCTCTCAGCTTGAAACGCTAGCAACGGGGGAAGCGCCGTGGTCCCATTTCGCTCGAACACTCGTTATCAAGCACTTAGCTCCGTCGCATAAACTGGTGCAGAACGATGCAGGGGCCACAGATGCGGAAATACAGCTCGCAGATACCCGCCTCAGGATTCTGCTTCGTCCTGCTCTGGACTCTATGCAGAATCTCCGTACCGTGAAGTACGTGCGTCTCGCTGATCCAATGGATGGCACCCATTGACACAGCCAGATGGACATCCAGCGATAAGGACGCGCACAGGACGACGAGCACCGTCGCCGATTTCTTGAGCTCCCTTCCCTTGTTGGAGGATCTTCAATTAAAGGTTAACGGTCCCAGCTTCACCTGCTCCCTTGATCGATTGTCTGGCCTCCGCAAACTGAGCCTCACATGCCGTGTACCAAAAATTACGCAATCGATGTCTCTGGTGGTTTCCAAGAGCCCCAATCTGGACTTCATTAGTCTGGCTCTGGAAGACGGGCATACATCATGCAACGACCTGTTCCGCGACGTCTCCCCCGCACAGCATCTGCATATAACTGCGCTCCATCTCACCGAGTACAGCCTCCAAGTAGACGGCCCCACGCTGCGTCATTTACGATCCCTCAAGTCCCTTTGGTACCGTGATTTTCCCGGTCAAATGACCAGACCGCCCACCAGATGTGGGACGCGCTGCGCCACGCAAAAATACACCTCACAGATATCCACGTCACCCACCTCACAGAGGGCCTGCTCCGCTATCTATCATTGTACGCGGGGCTCGAGCAGCTGGTCATCACCTCTGCCGGCGGCGCCAGCGAAGCCGAGTCCAACCGGCGGGCGGACGACTTTTTCGAGCGCGCACTGCCGCGGCACGCCGACTCGCTTGTGAGCCTCTCGTGCTTTGCCGTCATGGAGGGGCGATGGAGCATCGGCATGCACAACGTCGGCGGGCTCGCCCAGCTGCACAAGCTCCGCTCCCTCCGGATGAGCGTCAACACGGTCGACGCGGGGCTCGGGGCCCCACGCGGGGGCAGGGGCCGAGCTAAACTCGTCGCCATCGAAAGCGACCAGGATGGCCGTAACACGGTGGTGAGTCCTCTCCCGTCAATTCCACGCCTTGGATGCGCTCTGACTCCACTCCAGCATCTGTTCCTCGAGCTGCTTGAACGGAGCCCGAGCATCCGACAGGCCGCGATACTCCCCGCGGTGCCGGAACGCCTGCGGAACGCGACGTGCGGGAATCCCATCACATCGCACAGGTTTGGCGTCATCGGGAAAATCGATGCTGCCGTTTGCGAATTCAGCTCCCCGACTGCGTCGTCGGCCGTGGTGCTGGCCGGACACAATTACTACGCGATGAAGAGCGGGGTGGACGGTATTCTAAGGTACCATGCTATCGAGTCTGCCAATCTTGTATGGCCGTACTCTTACACACGTTTGTTTCCGTGGGCTATGTAGCGTAATGTCTTTCGTTATCAAGGGATAATTCACAGAAAGAGAAAAAGTACAAGTCCAGTCAGGTCTGTTGTTCCGTGCTTAGGTTCTGCCTGCGGCCGACCACAAAGGATTATCCGTCGTGACCCCCTGCACCCCACCATCCAACACTCCGTCGAGGACGAGCTGCAAATTGGGGGATACGGCGGTCCTTCCCATAGACCACAGCGCCACAGCGACAGTGCTAATATCCATCGTTAGAAGGATACGCCAAGCAATAACCAAACGACATACTTCACGCCTTGGTAGTTCAATATCCCTTGGTGCACGGGGAATTTCGCTTGCGGCCTATGGCAGCATGCAATCAATCCCCGACCTCCCAACGTTCGTTGCAATGGGACTTACCCAAGATTAGCAACCCGCTTCCCCATCATCCAGCCGTTGACAAAGAGGTACACCCGATAATCTTGCCCGAGCGGCTCCGCGAACGTGAACGACATGAAGGCGTCGATGCCTGCCGGGATGTCCAGCTTGAAGGTCGTCACGAAGAAGCCGACGCCCGCCGAGGCTCCAGGGAGGCCGGTCGCGAGATCCCTCGACACCCAGGATGAGGTATCGAAGCCCGGGAGATGCCATCCCTTTCTCTCGCCGAAGAGCCCGCCTTCGTTGAGCACTCCACGAGTTTTATCGAGGAACCTATGGAGCCGAGTCAGCAATACGCATGGACGAATTGCAACGCACCCAGTGTATCCCCCGACTTTTCCTTGCACTTTCCATGCGCCAAACGACCCTGAATTCAACTTGAAGCCGCGAACTCCGCGAGGACTTTTCGACGTGTCCGGATTGGCTAGAATACAATAAACATCGGCGTGGACATGATTGGCCCAGTTTTGGCGGACCTCCGTTAGTCTCGTTCAACCCCATGTTGTCCTGAAATCACATAATAAGCCTCAATTGATCCTCGATGACGACCCAACCTACCTGCACGATCGTGATGACATTATCCCCCGTGCGCAAAGCGCCGACAGGGAATGTGAATTTATCGTCGGTCTCTTCCAAAATATTCCGGTTATTTGTGGAACTGTGCCCAGTAAACAAATTCTAAGAGAGGTAAAAGCAACCTACTTTCCGAATGACGTGTTCAAAAACACATTATTGAGCCAGACACTCGCGGCGAATGCTGGAGAGCAAGGTTAGCCAGGCGATGCTGAAGGAAGACAGTGGCTTTGCCTTCTCCTCCGTTGATCGAGAGGTTCACGCTCGTCTGGGCCCCGGTGGAGTTGAAGTGCCCGCGCCAAAGGACGATATTCTCGCAGCTGTCCCACAAAACAATTAGCTTTGTCATTCTTGCGGGTCGACAACCCTCACAATCCATAGTCGCAACCATACAGAATGCGACCGTCCCCATAGAACGGCTTGAACGGGATGTTGGTTGTGGTGTGATTAGCCACAGTCCAACTGCTGTCGTCGAAAGTGGCCCCGATCTCCGGCAAGGAGTCCTTGAATTTCCACCCAGTCAGCTTCGGAATGGAAATACTCTTGGCCGCAGAGCGCGGTGCGAGCGTCCCAGTGAGCCCGCCGACCGTGGTGACACCCGCAGTGACTCGCACGCTCGCGCCGTTCCATGTCACGGACTTGATAGTGGGCGGGGTGACATTAAGAGGCGCGGTGGTGTTCAGATCCCCCACCAACGCGAGCCGAGACCCGGAGATGCTGGCGCTGCGGACGAGATACGGACCGCCAACTAAGATAGAGGCGTTGCTGCCGATCGCCCAGTAGCTCCCGAACGAACCAGTGCCGGCGAGAACGGGCGACCAGAAGGTCGCCGCCGTCACGGAGTCTGCGAACAGGACCAGCTGGGTGTCGGAGTCCCAGACGGTTTGAAGACCCATTACGCCGGGTTGGAACGCGACGATCGTCGCGTTAGCGTTAGGGGTGAACGTGATGAGCGGGGATTGAGTTTGATGTACTTTGTTCTGGGTTCCGGTGAGCGCAAGGCTAGCTTCGTGCGCCTGGGTGGAGTTCCCGTAGAGGAAAAGAATATCTCGTCCCCCAATGGTCCCCGCGTAGAACACCGGAGCCGTTGTATATCCGACCTTGGACGACCCGAACGAGTAGTCTGAGATGACTAGTTTGGACTCTCGGCCGCCCAATGTAATCGCAGGGACAACGATAGGAACTTGAAGGTTGCCTGACGCGGTGGTGATGTTCAATTTAAAGGTCGTGGTGGCTCTGATGTCCGATTCCAGTTCAATTCGTAATGGAGAATAAATCAACATACGTGGACGTCGAGTTGGTCTGGCGAAGGATATAGAATGCCGTCTGCGTATCCGGATTTTGAAGGAAGGTGGCGAACGCCGCGGGGTTGGAGGTTGCCACGAGCCCCGTCGAGGAATCGGCGATGAAGTTGGTCTTGTAGAATTCAGGCGAACTCCGGAGGAATATTCCCTGCAACTTCAACTCGTCGAATTTCGTCGTGAGGGCGCGCGATTCGGCGATCTGAGGGATATAATACTTTGGTTTTGTGCGACTTCTCCTGCAGAATGAATCTTACCGATGCACCATAGTCGTACGACGAATAAACCTAACGTACGCAGAACTGAGTTTTTTCCAATCGTTCGAAGGATAAACAACATACTCCGCTGTAAATGGATTTAAAGTCAAGTTATACGGAAAGTGAAGGACTCACTGGAAGGGAATCGCACCCCAGGATGTTCCGCTGAATTTTGTTAAGTAAACATCAATGACAGTGATTGGGCCGGTCCCACCCATAAATCATATAATAGCTGATGAGCTTCGCATTGCTCGCCCAGAGCTGCCTATTGAACACCGATTGGAAGTTCGGTCCGGTCAGTTGAGCGCAAGGGGCGTATCCTGTTGATACCGTCAGCTATTTGCTGGCCATACTGAATATTACCTACCAGGAGCCGTTGGGCCCCATGCGTCGAATGAGCCGCCTTGGAATTCTGATTCAATCCATGTGAGCCTGGCGCCAACAGAACAGCAGAAAGAATTGTTACTTACCTGGGAAGTACCAGGCTTGAGAGGGGCTGGAAGAAGCTGGTCAATACTAGTCGCCGAATGATCAGAAGAACCGTACTTGACTCGCTCGTGATACGAGAGGTAATTGGTCGTCACAGGATTCCACACGTCTGGATGGGAGCAATCGAATCCCTGGGGGTACGAGTCCAAGCTAGCGACAATTGCATCGGTACTTCAACTTCCCGAAGACATGATACATCAACTGACCCGTAGAGATCGACTGCACCCTATGCGACGAAAAGTGAGTATTCGCGGTTGTGTCTACTAGGACGATGCATACCGTGCCATTGATGAAATTGCTGCCTTCACCGGGGTCGTTGTAGGTCAGCGGGACGTCGATGGTCGAGTTGTGGTACACCGCCTCAAGTTCCGCAAAATATTCCGCGTGCGAGATAGGGCTCTGGGAATACTCGTTGTCTAATCTAGACGTCAGAACACGCACACTCTCTCCGTCGCAAGGGCCCCGTACCGACTTGGATCGCTGAGAGTTGCGGTTAGCATGGGGAGCGCGGGGTGAGGGATACGGCATACCAATGACAGGCCCGCCGTTGCTGATCTGATTCGGGGCGGTCTCTTCGATGATTCCCTGGACGTAGGCTTGCCACGCAGCTTGCCAGTCAGTTGCGTTAGTGCGCAGCTGCCCCGCGACCTCGGACGTCGCCCAATGCGCAATCCCGCCGGCCGTCGTTTCAGCATTGATATACTAGAATCGCAGTAGGTCAAGATCGTTAGTACCAAGAGAAATCGAAGCATACCGGTCCTAGGAGGCGTTAGAATTGTTTCACCGGAATCGTGTTGCTGACGCACCAGGACGTAAAACGACCCAAATCCCTGCGGCTTTCGCGGCGTCATACAGCGGCTGCAACGCCCGGTAGCTGTCGAAATCCACAACGCCGCGCGAAGGATTGATGAGGCCCATGTGTGTATAGACGCTGACTCCGTTGAGACCAGCTGCCTTCACTTTTTCGAGGATATCCGGCCATAACGAAGGGACAGGCAGCCGGAAGGTGTGGAATTCTCCGGAACTAATAGACTTGAGCGATTTTCCGGAGAAATACTGTGTACGCACTGTAGGAACACCCGCTGGCCCTGCAGGATGAGACTGAAGTTGTCGAATTGCACCTGGTCCGTGCGGGCAAGGACTGGGAACGGCGCAGCATCACTCCGCGCCTGGATCGGAGAGCTGTTTGGATCCGGGGAGAGAAACGGCCAAGTCCTCGAATTGACGCTCTGTGGGAACGCCAACACGAATGCCAGGGCTCCCAGGAGACATCCGGGAATCCAGACCCGGTTTTTGGGGAGAAAAATCATTTCGTCCTTTAGTGTTGGAGTTCAATTGAAGGATGAGCGGAGCTCTCGTTGTCCTTTAAAAGGTCGCCGCATACGTGACGTCGCATGGGCACCTGACGATAGAAGGCGGGATTTAATGGCGGTAAAGGAAAAGAATTTGATGACGACGGGCCGCGCAGTGGAGGGTCTCACGCGCGAGTCACTGCCGTCGACGTCGCGAAGAAGGGAGTCTGAACATGTGATGTTTTAAGCAAGGTCGCCCGCAGTTCCAGTGTAATCTGGAAACTCTTGCCGCGTTGGAAGGCCAGCTTCAATTGTTTGTAGTCGCACCAAGCTGGGAGAGTTTTGGGAGAGATTGGTCGCTGGAATTTGCGCTGTGTGCACCCTCGCATCGAAGCTGACGCGGGGGTTGCTCAGATGACCTTGGATCTTGCCTTATGTCACTCGCTGCACATGTTGCGAGACCGCGATTCGCGCCATCCCAGCTTCTCTTTTGCCATACGTCGTGGGCATTCGTGGATCCTGGCCAGCCACATCAAAACAGGACACGGAAGGGCTGAAGAGTGGATTAATTCAAAGCCGCCGAGATCTAGAGTTGGCTGAGCGTGTGGTAAAGAGAAGGAAGGGGATGAATGATGGGACCGGGCCGGACTCCTGACGCGTGGATGGGATCAGCCCGATTGCTGGGATCGACCGGGCCGGTTGATGGCCGATACTTGGAATAAACCTCCTTCCGCCGCATTAAAGCACATATAGCTCCCGCAGACGGTAAGTTTTCTGAAACGGTCCTCCAATGATATTGCGACTGGTCCTGTTGAATGGCTTGAGCGTTTCCGTGGTTCGGATTAGATTCGGCATCGATTGTTGGCCGAAAGATGTCAGGGAGGTTGAGAGCTTCTCATATGAAATCGCTCCAGGGAGGTAAGAAATAAAAGTATAGACTGCAAGAGCACGCTTGTTTTAATTTGCCGGGGAAGGCAACTTAAGTAATTTGAACACAACTTCTGAATCGGCAAGACAAGGCCATCACTTCCCCTGCGCAGCCACATAGATGAAAAGATTAGCGCCGCGAGACGTGGTCGATCCGATGCTGTATCAAATCGCGCGAAGATGGTAACTGACTGCGCATTTTGGCAACGTCGGCCTTCTACCTACCACCACCACCATGGCCCATGAATTCCCGCCTCTGAAGAATGATCTATTACTGCGCGCAGCACGAGGTATGTATGCTGTGTCCGACATTCTCTGGTCCTCACTGGGATCTTCAGGCGAAAAGACGGAGCGTGCACCGGTCTGGATAATGCGGCAGGCGGGGCGCTATCTTCCAGGTCCGTTCTTCCATTGTGTCCATCGAATCGCATTCACCTCCCTCCAGAATACCGCGAAGTAAGCAAGCTGCACGGCTTCTTCGAGATGTGCCGCACCCCGGAGCTGGCGATGAAAATCACGCTGCAACCTATCCGCCGGTTTTCTGGCCTCATCGATGCCGCGATAATATTCTCCGATATCCTCGTCATACCCCAGGCCATGGGCATGGAGGTCCTCATGACTCCGGGGCCTTTTTTCCCCGAACCGCTCGATACACCCGCGGATATCAGCAAGCTGCGCGCTGTCGTCGACGTCGACAAGGAGCTGGGGTACGTCTTCGAGGCTCTCACCCAGACTCGCATGGCGCTCGCCGGCGAGGTCCCGCTGATCGGCTTTTGCGGCGCGCCGTGGACCCTCTTCTTGTACATGGTCGAGGGCGGCGGGGGCAGCAAGACGTTCCAAAAGAGCAAGACCTGGCTCTTTAAATACCCCGAGGAGTCCAAGGCGCTCCTCATGCGCATTGCTGACGTCTGCATCGACTTTCTGGTCGGCCAGGTCAAAGCGGGCGCACAGGTCTGACTCGAACATCGTCAACAGCGCTCGTACTGACCTCTCTGCAGCTCCTGCAAGTGTTCGACTCGGTGGCCGGGGAGCTCTCCCCTTACGACTTTGCCCTCTTTGCGCTCCCGCCCCTCGTGCACATATCCGCTGGCGTCCGAGCACGCCTGGCAGCCGAAGGCCTCCCGCCCACGCCCATGACTCTCTTTGCAAAGGGCGCAAACCACGCGCTGCCTGCCCTCGCGACCGCCGGCTACGACACGCTCGGACTCGACTGGCGCGTCGATCCCGCGGAGGCGCGGCACGCTGTCAAGGGCACGGTCGCCTTGCAGGGGAACATGGACCCGCACCTCCTGTACGGCGGGCGCGCGGCGATCGAGAGCGCCGTGGAACGCATGTGCACGGGCTTCGCGGTCGAGGGCGGGCCGCAGGCGTGGATCGCCAACCTAGGGCACGGCATTACGCCAGGAGTCGACCCGGAGGATGTACGGTGGTTTTTCGAGTGTGTGCACAAGTACTCTGCGCGAAAGAGCGATGCGTAGGCTGGGATGTAACAAAATAAAACACGTTGTATGGAGCATCCCGATAATGCGTATATATCTATCCAAGGGCTGAAACTTGAGAAATTAAATATCAGCTATGGAAGTTTCCTACTGGCCTATCCCGCTCTGCAGTGGCACCGCGACCTTCGCGTAGAATTCAACGGCAAGATCCGCATCGCTCACAGCCTGCTCCTCATCTCCCCTGGTCAAGCACCATTCCACAACCTCCTTATACCCCGACCCCACACGAAACGCCAGCTCCTCCCTCACCCTCGACGCCACCATCCGCCGCAAAAGCTCTGCTTCCTCTTGCCCAAAATGCTTCTCAGGCTCCGCCTTCACCGGAGGCGCGCCCTTGCGCGGAATCGCAAGCAGGAAGCTCTCCAAGGGCATCCACAGCGCGATCTCCACCAGGACGAGCCCGAACGAGTATATGTCGTACGCCATGCGATATCCGCTCGCCGCGACACCCTGGTACCGCGGGTGGCGATAGATGGCGTGCGCGCGGTGGTACGATGTGCGGTCGATGGTGGCCTGCTCCGTGTATTGGCGCGAGTACTCGAACCCCGCGACGATCGGGCGGGAGATGTCGTGCACCGCACCCGCGCCGGAGAGCGGGAACACAATGTTCGCGCTGCGCACGCCCTTGTGCAGCCATTTGCTGCCGTAGAAACGAGAGAAGATGCCGGCGAGTTGGCAGGCTAATTTCAAGCGGGCTTCGAGAGGGGGGCGGAATAACTTCGATGAGAGGAATAGGAGGAGGGAGAGCGGTTGGGATGAAAGTAGGGTGCTGAGATCCTTTGCGGGAGAGCCGCCGTGAAGTGGAAATTGGTAGACGAGGCACCAGCAGTGATCTTGCGGCTCACTCCAGTAGCCCATGCAGGAGAGGAACTCGCTGGGAGGTGCGTTTACAAGATTTATCAGGTTGTGAAGACGAAACAACAGCCTCGCCTTGTCCTGGGCAGAAATGTCGCTGTCATAGTATTTCCGTTCGATCAGAACATATTTCTGTTCACGAGGCGAACGGAGGGGGCGATAGATGGCTAGGCTCCGTGATTCGGATGTGAACTCGCTCGGGAGGTCGAAGTCGTCCTTGGAGAGGACAACGACTGGGTCCGTGTGGGGCCCAGAATTTCCTCCGCTCCCGGCGGAGATGACGATCGATTTGCGCCGTGCCATCGAGAACATGCCACGACAGTGTTCGTCCCCTTCCGTCGCTTCTTGCAGAGCCCTGAGAACTGGTTGGTTGTCGGTGCCAGCAACCGTGCGCATTTCAAACAAATGCCATTCCTGGGCTAGATTCACGAGTTGGGATTCTCGTAGCAGCTCGTTGAGATTGTTGGTCAAATGCCGCAAGTCGGAGATGAGATTCTCGAACCGTGACTTGGAAACAACGACCCAGCGAATTCGTTCGTAGGTTTTGCGAACGAGGGCATCGTGGTCGACGACGGGGGGAAGGGGCGGTGTCGCGGAACTGCTACTGTGTCCTGCTGCTTTCCTTCGTTTCTCAGAAACACTGAAGACCACAGCGGACCGAAGGGCGTCTTTGACTTGGTCCACAATTCTACGTTTGTCGGGCTGCTCTTCGGGCCTCTGAATGGGCGGAAGGGGGTTCGTCGTCCATGCTACTAACCAACCCATATTTTTCCTTCAACCTGTCGGAATCGTGAAGCAGCTGAGTAATCTTTGTGAGGATGTCGACGAGGAGGGGCTCAAACGGAGCAAGCCCGGGAGGCAGGGCGTCGGAATCAGCACCGGAGTTCCGCCCCCAGAGCTGTAATCGGATACGCTCGACTTCGAGCTGGATTACGAGCTTCGCTGCTGTCTCCGGGAAATCGACAGCGGTTTGGATCCAGATGTACGCCTGGACAGCACCGCTGTAGCACTGTCCAAGCAGCCCGATGACAGGGAGAGCGAGTTCCATATCAACGCTTGAGGGGAGGCCTAAGGGCGCGTAGTGGGAATCGAGCGGGGATATGACTTTGGATTTGGGGGAAGGATATGCCAGAGAGTCAAAATTATATCTGTCTAGTGTTCAAATTCAAACTGTGGCGTTCAGGGCGGTAAGGGGGAACGACAGAACACTGCACTGACTGGTGTCTTATGCAGGGCCAATTGCCGAGTGGCGGTGCAGGGCGGTCCCTTGCATGTCACCGTATTTCCCTGGCTCTTGGTCTCTCACCTTGCTTTGGCGAGGCACCTTCGGCTAGCCTGAAGGAAGATGCAACTATGTGCTATCCGAGTCTGATGTGCTATCACTTCATTGCACTGCTGTCGACGTCGAATTGAATTAGCTCCTTCTAGACTAAGAGCGTCTCAAACGGCGTCGTAAAAGTCCCAGGGAAACTCCTACTGCTAGTGCTTGACTATGACGAACACCACCGCCTGGGAGTATCCTTCAGCATTTCGCAATCCTTTTCCTGCGGTTTCCTCCAGCGCTGCGACATCTAGGGGCTCCTCGGCACTCTACACAGGTCACATCGCGCCGTTCATCCTCCTGGTGGCGGGACTCGAGGCCCGTTTAGAATATGATCCGTGTTCTTCGACTTCAAACACCTCCTTCCCCCCTCCTCGAGCTCCGATCGGCTCAGGCAACGTCTTTTACGGTTTGAAAGGGCGGAGTGGAGGGATCCCACCGGTACGGCACAGCGACGCGGATGGGGAAGGTTTTTGGCCCTGAAATACGTCCGCCGGAGAGACGAGTACACGGAGTCTAGGAATTGGAAACAGATCCTGCTGGAAATTCGCGCCCTGTTGCACGAACCCATACGGTATCATCCCAACATCGTGCGTTTCGTCGGACTGTGCTGGGGCGCATCTCCAGGGACGCGGTCTACCTTCCCCGTCCTCGTCTTCGAGTACGCCGAATTCGGATCGTTGGCACAGCTGCAGGCGAGCACGGGCCCCTTCCCATTTTCCGTGAAAAAGAAGCTCTGCCACGACGTCGCCAAGGGCCTCACTATCCTCCACGCGTGCGACATCGTCCACGGGGATCTCAAGCACGAGAACGTCCTCGTCTGCAGGAACAAGGCCAAGGACGCAGAGGTCGCGTACACGGCGAAGCTCGCCGATTTTGGCGGGAGGGCGATGGATATCCAAGATGGGACGGACGGTTTCCTCCCTTCGTGGACGCCGCCGTTCAATGCGCCGGAGGCGCGGCTCGGGCTCGATGCAGCGGGCTTGAAGGCCACGGACGTCTACTCTTTCGGGCTTATGGCCTGGCGAGTAATGCTGGATGGAAAAGACCCATTCACCACGCGTCTCTTTGTTGGCTATACACCCCAGCGCATAGAGGACTTGAAGCGATCCGACGAGCTTCTTCCGATCGTCCGGGAGAGTGCTCGCGACGCCCTCGGTCTGCATGCAACCGAGGACGAGCTGGCGATACTGGATTTCGTCCTCGACAACACCGTCCAGGCAAACTCTGATCGCCGGAGCCTCACGAAGACCACCGCTGCCTTGGTAGTCCGCATGTGAGTCTTCCAAAGCTTCTCAACCCATGATTGACTCGTATTGCAGGCTCTCGGAAATGTACGACCTGCTCTCCTCCGTGGAAGCAAAAAACGAACACTCGAGAGCGGTGATATCCGCGCGAGCCCCAGTGTGTATCTCTCTGCTTTTTTCTGTTTCGACAGCTCACTTCGACCGCTAGGGTTCGTTCCGTCTCGTGATCCAATCTGTACTGAATATTATTTCTAGGTGCGCATGGCTCCAATGCCACCACACTAGGACTTTGGCTCGCAAAGGTCAGCCACGAGCACGATCACGACTATCAGAGTGCGGGGTACGCCTTTGTTACATTCGACACAGTTTCACGGGCTCAAAGTTCTCCTCAGGCCAGGATCCACACCAAAGCTCCCTCGGCCTGATCCAGCGCAGGTGAGACGTCGTTGCTTCTCGGGTTACTTCAGCAATTCACGCATAACCAGTTCCTCTTTTACCCGGAGCGGCTGAAACCATTGTTGGATTGGTCGCTTCAGGCCGAGATCTTCCGCGATCTGGAGAACGCCGCAGTGGCTCCGTCAACGACATCGAGCACCCAAGTCCCGCAGGTCCTTGCCTCCTTCTACCTCTTCAGGTGCTACCTCTATGAATTTGGGGTGGAATTCGATGCCGAGCGGGCGTGCTACTGGCTCCGCCAGACCGCGCTCTCGCAACATGAATGCCAAGAAAATTATCTGGCACAGGCCTGGTGTTGGCGCATCCACCAGGCATTGGGCCAACCGCTGGAGGTCGAGCTTTCGGTTCTTCGTCAGTGGATGATGCTCGCGATATTTCGAGGCCATCGTCGTTGTATCGCCGAGTCGCGCCAGATCATACCCCTTCTCTCCAGCAAGGACGACAGGAAGACTTGGAGGAAAGCGCTTGACCTCCATACCTACGTTTTCCTGCGCTTGAACGCTGGCGTAGGCATGCCGTACTTCGTCGAGCGCAGACTGCGCAGAGCGTACAACCTGGACGACATGGATATCCTCGACCGCGACATCCAAGCGGAGCTCGCGCTGCGCGGGGTGTCATCCGTGGACCAGATTTATGTCAACAACCGCGGTGATGGGCTGCTCCACCTCGCCGCTGCGATGGGGCAACTCGTAGCGCTCCAACATATCGTCGCAAATTACGAGCCCAACATCGATATCGAGAACCAGGCAAGGTCCGAGACACCGTTGCTCGCCGCGTGCCGCGGCGGCCACTTGCCCTGCGCCTTGTTTCTTTTAGAGCAGGGCGTGCGGCCGGACGGCTCTGACGAGGAGGGCGAGGAGACGCCGCTGTATTGGCTCTGTTCGTTCACTGCGGACGATGT
The DNA here is from genome assembly GCA_029204335.1 of Mycena vulgaris. Lineage (NCBI taxonomy): Eukaryota > Fungi > Basidiomycota > Agaricomycetes > Agaricales > Mycenaceae > Mycena > Mycena vulgaris. The sequence continues at coordinate 2,315 of JARGYA010001065.1, read as the reverse complement.
ACCGGTGATCGCGTGGAGATTGGTCGATGCTGGTGCGTTGCTGGCTCAACATGAAAGAAAGCGACAGCACCGGTTACACACGCCTTCTGTGTGGGCGGATCCGGAAAGCCTCCTTTCACTTCCAGTATCCCCTTTGTCGCGAGCGGTGATTATGCAGAGCATCCCTGCCGTCGAGGCCCTCCTTTCCTTGGGTGCTGATCCGTTGGAAGGCTACGAGGGTCACCTCGACGACGGCGTCTTCATTTCCAGATGCCCCATCGTCGTTGCAGCGGTCCTGACCCTGCCGCGAATCCTCCGCATCCTGCTCTCGTACGTGGATGCCAGAACGCCGGTCTTTACGGCTGCAGAAATGCTCCAAATGGTCGTTGGAAAATTCGTCCTACCTGCCGCGGACCCGACATCATTGCAGAGCCGTCTCAGCCGTTGTGGGGCAGATTATAAAGCAGATATGTTTGAAACGCTCCAGATTCTGCACTCGCGCGAAATCACGGTGCTTCCCGACGCCAGTGTCCGCGCCAGAAATTCCATTGTAGCGCGAATGTCCTCAATGGGCAAATTCGACGTCGTGGATTCCCTCCTCCGCCTCGGATACTCGGTTCACGGCTCTTCGCAGGCATCTCCGATTGTCGAGGCCGTGAAGCTCAATGACGACTCCCTCTTCCGCCTGCTCGTCGAGCACGGGGCCGACATTCATACTACGATTACGCGTACGGATGGGTCCCAGTTGTCGCTATTACAGGTCTCAGCGGATAGGCCTGCCCAGTCCCGCACGGGCGTCTTCATCGCAGCCTATTTGGTCCATATGGGCATTTCGGTCGATCCTGCGCGAGACGGCACGCGCTCTGCGTTTGCCTCCGCGGTGATGAATCAGGACTTTGAGCTCGCAGATCTCTTACTGCAGAATGGAGCAGATATCAACTTCTCGTATCGGTTGGACCCGGGTCGCGCCTGGATTACAGTTCTCGGCGAACTCGTCCGGAATCCGACCGAGCAAAATCTGGCATCAGTCAAGTATCTAGTTGGTCCGGGCACGGGACAGCTCCCGCTCTTCTTTCCCATCTCGCTTCCCATTCCACCTTGCAGTCGAGCGCACCTCGACCCCGCCCAGTCCCATCAATCATCGTCGACGTAACAAACGGTCTCTCCGCCTCCACTTCGCAGCTATCTTCACCCCCAAGCAACGTCGAGATCCTTGATCCTAGGCAAGATGTTAGCCTGCATTCTCTCGGAAAGACTCACAACAACCTTGCAACCGTAATTCCGTCCATCCCGACATAGGGCCCGCTGTGGGCTGCGACGCTGTGCTGCAATCTCGAAGTTGTCGCGGCGTTGCTGGAATGGGTGCCGATTTCAGCATCGAGTTTATGGGGTTAACGCGAGAGAAGTGGCTTTGCTGGAAGTTGAACGCATACGCACGGGATTTGGCGTCGATATTCTGGCGCGTGGTGAGGCGTTGAGGCCGTGGACGGTGCTTCTTGATTATTTGTTTCTCGTCGGGAAGTAGTAGCTCTCAGGGAATGAGCCCACACGAAACTGCCATATATGTTGTAATATTTGCGTTTGAAGAGACTTTGAGCTGAGCCTGCCTGCCTATTGTTCATTCGCGAGTTGAGCTCAAGTTGGAGCTGAGGCACTAGGTAAAGCTCTACGGAGGTGCTTAGAACATCGGGAGAAATGCACCAGAAAATTGTGGACCTTTCGTGCTATGCGCCATGAGCGCCCAATCGAAACAAAACAAACAGCACGGTCAAAGTGGGGCTGACATAAATCGATGACACGTCTAATTCCGACGTACTCGTGAATGAGCGGGGAGGTTTAGCGAGACGGCAACTCCCGGCTTTGAGCCGGGAGCCCCAAGAGATAGTATAAGGGAAACGACGGCTAATACACAACTTCTGGTAGTCTAAGGCGTCAAACTACAAAGGAAAGCGGGCGGGTGGGCCAGAAAAAAATGCCGGTCGAGGATGTCGCAGCAAGGCTGAAGAGCTGAAGCCCCTGCGAGCGTAGTCGGGGGTTTTTATCCTGCTCAACATAGGAGAGCGCTCCACAATCGATCGACCTAAATAAAGGTTAAGGCGTCCGAGCAGCCCGGCTGCGAGGAGGCGGTCCCTGGCCAGGAGTGACTCAGGGCACGGCAACACATCCCGTGTTTTGCGAAGGGCGCCCGGCGCCGCAACGTCGGGAAGGTGCAAGGAAGAGAGAGAAGGAAATGTCATTCAAACCGTGCGGTATTAGACTAAAGTAAAACCAGTTCTAAACTCGAGGAATTAGTCACGTTCTTGCCACGTCGTGACTGTCACACCATCCTCGTCCTC
>JARGYA010001064.1:0-25043 GCA_029204335.1 Mycena vulgaris | reverse complement strand
TCTCGCCGACTGGCGGAGAAGGCTGGGCGAGCTTCAAGTCGGTAGATCCCCTAGAAAGGGTGAACGTGTTTTATGGTCGCGTTGCTGATTTGAGAGCAGTGGACATTGATGAGAGTAGCATTGAGTCGAGCTGTAGCCCAGGTACCTCGCCAGAACTCGAGATATCTAGATTGACTGTGTCGTGTAGAAGTCTTTCAGATCCATGAGGCGTGAGTGGATTGGCGCATTGAAAATGGTAGATTATACCTGCCGTGTAAACCAGGATGCAGTAGTTATTATTGGTTTGGCCTGCGAACATATTCACGGCAGCGTTCTGAAGTTCGATTAATTTCAAGTACGCGGGGGGTGCATTATCGGAACTAATCACCCGTACGGCGGGACGAAACAGCTCTGTATCGGAAGAAGGAGGTAACTGATTGCCATAGTTGATCAAAGGCACCGAATCGAGACCCCCAATCGAGATCGGATGACCAAATGTCCAGATGTGCGGTGGACGTGTGAACTAAAAGCCGGTTCAGCGATCAAGGAAGGGAAGAGCTTCTCATCTACCCACCGAAAATAGATCCACTACTGATCTGTAGCAGTGTGCAGAATCCGAGATACAGAACGATTCTCTTTAAGCCCGATGTGTCGGCTAGAGGTGCGTTCGCCATACCACGCGAGTGACAGTATGACCCGAGAGCTAAGAGAGAGGAAGCGAGGCCTGACCAAGCTTGAACTCGAAGGTGTAGGAGACCCAGTGACGGTGCTGAATTGGATGGAGAAGGTCAGAGGTATCGCTGACAACCGGGAATACACTTACGACGCCTAATATCTGCGTCAACCGCAATCCCTCGCGCTACGGATATGAGGGTGCCAACAATAAGCGTAAGGGCTACAAGAGCGCGGTGGGGCGCTCCGCGCCCCACCACTTCGGCTGAACAATGAATTCGGGATCTTGAATCTTTGCTGAATGTCAGAAGGTTGTGTACTCGGAAGAAGTTGGTCATAAAATGAAGCTGCTCACAGAATAAATAAGGAAGCTCTTAACCCCGAGTTGACTTTAGGGTCGTCTCGGTAGAATCTCGGGGTCAAGTGATCGTCGGAGTTTAAATAGCCTCGGACAGACATCGTAATCTTATAAAGAGGGTGACTTGCAGGCCCGCTGTAACGCCGGTTTGGATTGAAGCAACCTATCGAGGCATCAGATCGCAAGAGGTGACGAGATAACGGCCGACGTTGTGGAGTCCGAGATGAATAGGCCAGCCACGGATTGCTGCGAAGAGTGCGAGGACGTGCACCGCAACTAGAATCCCATGCACAACATGCACTGCGGCTAGCTTGGCCGTCGAGAGGTGGCGCTTGGTACGTTTCCCGTTCTCCGAGAAAGGTTGTGACTCATGTGAGACAGCGCTTATAAGTTCCTCTTCTTCACGGCTAGCCTGTTCTTCGCGGATGGCGTCCGAGTCCATGTAAGCGGGATGGGGGCAGGAAGCAAAGGGCAATAAACGTGGCCCACCGCCTTTGCTCAGCAGATCCGGCCGGTCAAACGTACTAGTACGTAATCCGCCGCAGTCCGCGAATGGCCCGAATATCGACGTCGAAGAAGACTCGAGAGAGAGCTATCTGGAAGGGCACGTCGTCTTCCAGGGGTTGGAGATCGAACAACCAGAAAAAAGTCATTGATTGGGAGGGACAACGTCGATACCGCACTCGCTTCCCCCGCCCACCATGAGTAGCACCAACACTCGTTTTTCTTGAATATAATTTGGGGGTCTTCCTGCTTCGCTTCGGAGTCTGGACTCTGCCTGATTCAATATTGGCGCCCGCCCACCATCCCATAACTGAAATCGCGAAGCCGGGGGCGGTGGGCGAGAGGCGTCTACATAAACATCCAGCACCAACGCCATCCGCATAAACATCCACCGCATAAATACTGATGCTGATGCTATGATAATGCAAATGCTGATGCTTATTAAGGCTCCAACCATTTCGTTTCCATTTGTGAATTGGCCCAAACTAAATGGAAACGATGACAAATCGTTTAAAAACCGTTTAAACTGTTTTTAAACGGTATTTTGGCGGGGTGTTCAATTATAGCTGTGCAGATGGCGTAGATGCCAGTTATTATTGTTCGGAGTTGACTTATGACAACAGAATTGTGCGCGGCTTTGGCAAAGACCCACGAATTCTACTGGTTGGCAGCGGCGCATCGATGAGCGGAGATTTTCGCCCGCCATCAACCCCTATCCAAATTTGGATCATTCCCTCTTCCCGCCGGGTGACCGCCGCTTGATGAGTAGGTCCTCATTTTTTCACTGTGCCTGTATCTGACTATGAATATTGCTTTCTACAGTCCTAAAACCTCAGAACTCATTTGGCATAGTGATCGCAGGACGTCGACAATAGCCGGGGTTGGCAACCGTTAAACCGTTGTTTACTATCCGTTTACTGTTTACGCATGGCCGCAAATTAAACGGAAAAAGAAACAGTTTTTACCATTTAAAATGTTTAAAAACAGAAAGGGTTGGAGCCTTAATGCTGATACTAATACGATAGCTGGTAGGAGGGAGGGAGGGAGGGAGGTACAGGCTGTGCCCATCCACGTCAATGTTTTTGCGTGCACACACATGCAGTCCTTGCTCGTGTGCGTGTGTTGTACGTCCCGACACTGGAAATCCAGCACGAAAAGAGAGAGAGGGAGGCTCGTACATTAAGTGGACAAAAAGAATGTCTGATGGGTGTTTGGGCTTATGTCAGGGTCGAATCACCCCAAGAAATATGCTGGCATAAACCTTGGGTGGATCCCTGGTCACAGTCAACGTTAAAACTACATCTTACCTACTTTTCTTCCCGAGAATAAAATATTTAGGTGTTTTACGAAAATTTGACTCTGTGAAATTATCTTGTATGCAAAGTGGCTATATATAGCGTGAAAGTACTCGAAAAATGAACCCTACCATGCTTTGGCTCACCCTTATTGAAGGTGTTTTGGGCTCGCAATGCATAAGGCAAGTTGGCCATTTTGAGCGTTTTTGTCATAAAATAGGCCAAAAATGCTAAAAGTGGTCAACTTGGATGCCCTGTCGTGAGTTTAAAACGCTATTAAAAAGGCTAGCCAAGATACGTATAAGGTCCATTCTTCGAGTACTTTCGCGCTATATGCACCATTTCTCCATACTAGCTGATTCCACAAAGTCCATTTTTCAGAAAACACCCAAATATTTCATTGCAATAGAATGAAGTGGGAATGGTATGGGTTAAACGGCGAGAATCGTCATGAGATCGACAAAGATTCACTCCACTATTTTATTTGGAGTGATTTGGGACGGGTGAGGTGTGAGGTGGGGTCCAAGGTCCGAAGAGACGTGTGGGGAGTGGGGAGAGGGGATGAGGCGTGTAAGTAATCCAGGCTCGTAATCGTCGAATGCTTAAAAATGACATCCCCAATGCTCAGGAGCGTGGATCGAGTCCCAATGCTTGAAGGAGAAGTTACGTACAACAGTCCCGTCCATCGGTGCGCTCAGACATCCCCTCAGGAGAGTGTGATCCCCTGCCATGGGTGTGCGCGTGCGGGCGCGGGCGACAGCGGGTGTGTGTGGGTGCGCGTGGGGGCTAGCGGATGGGGGTGGCAGCGGGTGTGGGGAGGGCACCTGAATAGCCTGAGTGCAGGCCTCGACACGGAGTGAAGAATAAGAGAAGTACCTCCTCCTCGAGATACACGTCGGAGCCGCTCGCGCCGAGCCACGCGCTCGCCTCCGCCTTCCCGTTGCCGCGCTCCGGCGCCGACGCACCCGACGCAGCGGACGTGCCCGCCGCGCCCGACGTCGACGCGACAGACGCGGAGGCGGGGGCCGAAGTGTGGGAGTTTGCAGAGTGCGGCCGCCTCTGCGAGGACGCGCGCGAGCCCGACGGCGAGGAGCCGCGTATATCCGCGTAGAGATTAAGGTGGAGATTTCTTCCCTGCGAGCGCCCGCGCGCGGGGTCATGGTAAGCACGGGCGGGCGGCGGCTTATCGTCGTCGTGCAATTTGTGGGGTGTGTGGACACCGAGGGCGAGGATGAGACCGAGGGCGCGGAATGGGCGGAGACGATAGTGAAAGGCGCGCGCGCGCTCACGCTGACCATCTTCCTGTTCACGCGGGGAGTCAGTATCAATTGCGCGTAGCACACAAGAGGCAGGATGCACCCCTCCTTCGCGCGGACGATGCCGGCCAGTCTCGCGCTGAGGCTTTGGTGGGCGACGACTACCGGCGCGGGGCTGCTTTGATGCCCGTTTTTCAAGTTTTCTTTCGTCGAATGACAGGGAGGGACACACATCGAGGGCGGGTCGAGGAGGTGCGAGGTTTCGTTTGGGATGACCTGCGTCGTTGATCATGAATATTGCATGAATCAGCCTCGCAATGCAATTTGAACGATGTGAAGAGAAGAGAAGAGTGTACGGCGGACTCGCCGTCGCGCGGGGGGCGGCGCCAGCAGCAGAGAAGAATAGTAAGGAGCGCGGAGGACATGGATACATGAATTGCCGGACGGGGAGGAGGGAGAAGGAGAAGAAGGGAGAAGAACAGAAAGGAAGATTTCCAGATTGGGTCTGGCGGCATCAAGTTCCTGGTACCGATTTAGGGACCAGGTCTACGTCCAAAAATTCCCAAAGTCAGATATCACGTTGAAACACTGTGTATGTAACCGCGTATGAAATCTAATGCAATATAATGACCTCAAGAGACCACTAATAACACCAATAACACAACACAATCCACTCAATACAACGCGCAAGTTCGGGGTTCAACCAAGTATTAGGTTGCTGCAATTTGGTACAATACGGTCAAAGTAGTAAGACTTTGTGCTACGGTGGGACGGTAAACGCTTTATACCGATCTAGGCGCTTTATGGGCGGTCTAACGGCTTCGGAAAGCTTGGTTTTTATCACAAAGTTGGTGGAATGACTTCCTGGGAGTTGGTAATTCGCTTTTATAATCGCTGTCTGGTGTACTTCCGATGTTTACAAGCTATAGCTAGAGTTGACTTTTTATGTCTACAATGCCCGATAATCGCTGATCCTTAATATTCCGCTGTTCGCTGCAATAACCCTTATCAATTCTCGCTGCATACGGTCTTTGACTATGTCCGGTTCAATGATTCTCAAGTAAACAACGAAATATCAAGCGGAAAAACAATTATTATTTCTCAGTGGTACTCCAAACGAATTCAAGTCTTTCCTAATATCGTGCAGGCTGTAATAGCTACACTTGCGATAGGAGAGGGGTGAATCCACTGGTGAACTACTGCTATTCTACTGCTATTTATACCAACCCAAGAATCTATATACGGACGCTTACAAACAAACAAACAATAATATGAGTCATGCCCTATGACCAGGGCTGTGGAGCTTTATATGATTTATGGTCACGAAAGCCGGCTGTAAAAGGTTAGTTTCAAATACATTGGTATATCTCCTGTATAAACGATCGGTCGTGATCGAAAGACCCGACATATTCGTGATGCCATCAGCTTCCTTGGTTCCTGTCCTGGCCTAGACCTCGCCTAAGCTTGGTCACTGCCGCTTCATCTCTATTCCTGGCCGACGCGCAGCACCCTCTGCCCGTTCCGTGCCTTTTTGATTGTTCTGTATTTCACAGAACGATCGAGCTCGATCGTAGAAGCCCTCAACCGCTGCCAAGCGTGGGATCCCATTGATCACCCGCGGAACCGGTTATAGTTCCGGTCCGGTGAGTCATCAATGCTTTTTACGGCCGCCGCCGGGATCTCCCGCCGCTTGTACTATCGTCCGTCGAATGTAATCTAATCTTCAATAGTGATTCCCCAGTGTCGCATAGTCGTAGTCTAGACGGCTTTTATATATCCTGACTTTGAACAGCGCACAGAGTACTCCAATTCCGTTTGAGAATGGTAAAGTGACCCTTTAGCTATAGGTTCGTGGCTTCCCCAGACTCGAGCCCTTTGTGGTGGCCGTTATCTAGAACAAGCTACTGGCTTTAGCATGCGCTTATATCCTTAACTGGTTGCTCGGATCTCAACACCAGCCCTCTGAGACGGTGTAATAGCTTAGTTTATAGCCAGTGACGGCGACTAAGTGATGTAAAATTGAAAGATTTCACGCGTGTTCACTTAGCCAGCTTATCAACGTTATCTGTGATCTTGTGATCCGAGACCCGCGATCTAGGCCCTTCCCTTTTCCGGCGCCTCAGAAAGCGCTAATGTATTTTTTCTCGATCGTGCGGTAAGTTCCGAGAACGCGGTCTAGACCGTTTCCTTTTCTGGCGCCCCAGAAAGCGCTAATGTATTTTTCTCGATCGCGCGGTAAGTTCTGAGAACGTGGTCTAGACCGTTTCCTTTCCAGCGCCTCAGAAAGCGCTAATGTATTGTATTTTTCTCGATCGTGCGGTAAGTTCCGAGAACGCGGTCTAGACCGTTTCCTTTTCCAGCGCCCCAGAAGCGCTAATGTATTTTTCCTCGATCGTGCGGTAAGTTCCGAGACCGCGGGCTAGACCGTTCCTTTTCCGGCGCCTCAGAAAGCACTAATGTTTTTCTCGATCATGCTGTTAGTTCCGAGACCTCACTCTAGGCCTTTCGCTTAGGGTATGTAGCTAAGTCTCTAAGAGGTACCAGGGGTGCCCGGAGGGCCTTATGTATAGAGATCGAGATCGGTGTTTGCCGTTCTGTGATCTGATCCCGTCGGGGGCGGGGCCCGTCATTGAGTGATCCGACTGATCGCCACTGCATTGGAATGCCGCTCGATTCCATGACCGTCGCGAGAGGGCAAGTTGAACCGAAGAACCGCATGCTCCGCATGCTCTGCTTCGTTTCCTCTCATCTCATTGGCCGCATCGCCATGCCGAATCAGCCCTTGTGTTGGAGTGCGGCTTACGACGCCGGTTTTCGCATCGACAGCCTTCGCAGCTAGGCTCGTTACCAGTCTGCCGTATGGAATGCAATAAATGTGGCGAGCACTATCGGAGGCAATTGAACGGGGCGCGAGTTTTGATATTTTTCAGTGGTGCCAATTACGGCCATCAATGCTTCGTCGTCATCAAAATGGGCAGGGGGAAAGTGACGTTGTGACGTTGCAAGTGACGCAGACTGACGCTGCAGAATTTCACACTGCCGCTTGATTGACGTTGCCATAGTCACACTGCCGCTGTGTCACGCAGGTATGTACCATTGGGTGCCGCTGACCACTGGGGAGTGTCAATTCATCTCCAGTTCATGGATCAGTGGCGTCTACCACGTTCTCTTGGTCAACATTAAGTCCACAAATGACGCGCCGACGAAGACTACCAGGTGCTCATCCCCGCGGTACATATGATGAAACCTCTGATAAGTACTCGGACATCAGAATTCTTTATATTGTTCGCTTCTCTCCATTCTCGTCTGGAAGAACTTACGCAGGTAAACGCATGATCCAGCGACACATAGTCGTCCTGAGGAGAATACAGCGGGAGTTGAATTCCAACCATTCAAATTCAACTTCAACGACCTAGGAATCCGCACTCGAACCCGCACCATAACCCAGAAATAATTGTCAAGGAGATCGATACGATCCTTGCTCGTTCGCGAAGTGTAAATGGGGAAACCACGCGCGTGCCGAGTGTTTTACACGGTTAACAGTGATCGTCGTAATTGTTGGATGGCCCACAAATAAACAAAAGAATGTTCAACTATGTTCAACCGTGTTAGCGAGAAATATTTCGGCCTCAGTGTGGTGGTATTGGTTGCCCGGGACCCCTTAGCTCGCTTGAAGGCAACATACTGCGCATTATGCGGTCATTGTAGGACAGAGATGGCTTCTCCGATGAACACTACCTTTCGAATAACGGAGTTGAAAAGTGAGATGGGAACTTCCATTGACTAGTACGGTGTCCGGAACAGTTATTAGACTCGTCTCGACCATTAATCTCAAAATCCATCTGAGGATAGTTGACGCTGCGGCAAAAAACATTGATGCAGAGTGGCTGTGCTACTGATGCAGACAAACTTAACGAAGTGCATTGGACCATGGATTTTAGCAACATGGTTTCTGAATTCGTTCCATGCAGTCGAGGCATGGAATATATGCAGGGAATAGTATTGATGCACTCGATAAGTTTGAACCACGCCTGGGCATAGGTTGAATTTGAACTTGACTTGAATAGCGTTCGAGTCGCCGGACAGCCGACACTAGGCGAGGAACAATCACGCGATAGCAGCACTAGAGGAGACTCAATATATCAGTGCATAAACTTCGTCTGAATGTACTGGAGAATATCTGACGAGTGCCGCGTCCAGTAGCTAATCAAACACTCAAGCTGGCGAAGACAACCAGAGCCGCCGCGCCGCGCAACCTGGCGCAGATTGGCGGAGGCTTGAGGCAGGCATGTCCCTTGCCGCTGTGTCACGGCGTCGGATTAACGCAGACACGACGTACTAATAACGCTGCAAGCGTCAGGACCGGCAGGCAACCGGCGCAGACTGACGCTGCAAGTAATTATATTTCGAGTCTTCAAAGTCTTCAACACCGATTATATGTAGGTATTCCGACGCGAAACGAGGTGTGTCTGCCCAGTGTGTATGCCTACAGACTTAGGGCCTTGTATATTAAGCCTGTTTGTAAACCGGTTTATAAACAGGCGTTTATAAACCGGTTTTTAAATGGTTCGGCCACAACACCCTGTTTTTAATTCGCTCTGACTGCCTGCCTGGTCCGTTTTGCCTGGGAACCAGATGAGATCTGCGCGAAATAATGGTCTTCTACATGTCTTCTGACGTCCTCATTAACAGCTTGAGCGGGAACTCCCGAACAGGATGAAACCGACCCAAGGAGCATGGTAGGTAGGCACCGGCCCTGCACGGTTATGACAGCTGAAATCTCTCAACGACGGATTGTTCGGAACGTCTTGAGCTTCATTCGCCAGCTGGGATCGTAGCGTGCGCGAAAAAAGCGAAAAATTTGTAGAAAACCCAGTTTTGGACTCATTTGAGTGCGTGTTTATTATAAACACGTTTATAAACGGCCTGTTTATAAAAGAGAATTAAAAAAAGGGATATAATCTGCCAGGAATTATATGCAACGCCCTATACAGACCATCGGAGGCCAGGGAGAGGGTTTAAGGTGAGTTCAACATGGATCAAAAATTGGGTTGACGCAGAGACTGACGTTGAATGCGTCAACGGCACTGCAGCGTTAAGATTCCCTTGCCCTGGACCCTAGGAATGTGAACAAAGAATAAGTAGCGCTGCGGTGCCTAGTACCATCGCAGTGTTGAAGAGAAAGATAGGGCTGATCCTCAAACTCGTATAGCAACGTCATCTTTGAATTGAATTCGTCAGAGATAAAATCGGGAATTTCACAGAACGAGGGCCGCAGAGGCACGGGCGAGTGACGCAGAGAGACGCATGGGCCAGGAGAAATTGCCGCGGCTGCCGCGCACTGCCGCGGCACATGCCTAAGCCTAACTAAGCCCAACTAAGCCTAACTAACCGACTTCGGGACACATGAGACTTCACTTGGAGGGTAGATTTAAGCATCCAACGACTGCCTAATGTGTTTTAAACCTTGGATGCAAGGTTTGGCATGTTAAAAATCAACAAACATAGCAGAACATTGGAATTCCTCTCCCACAATGGTACGGGAGACTAGATGCAACATAGAAATGAGTGTTTGGATGCTCTGTGGACTCTTGAGAATTATATACTCAACACTTCAAACTTGTGGTCATGTGCGGCAGTACCGCGGCAGTCCCGCGTCAGTGCGCGGCAATGCCGCGCACACTTTCCTCCCTTTCACACAGCCCCCCCAGCCTATAATCGAGTTCATGAAAGGTTTCCTACTCTCAGTACACTGTTTGGAGCCAAAAATGTCTGAATTGAAGGACACAAAAACCTCGATGGGTCCTCAGCTCATAAATTCAGTCCATGATGTCTCGACCATTGCCTGGGAGGGTAAGCATGGGATGTCATACCGGTACACGAGCACTTTTCAACCAGGATTCAATCAGAACGGAAATACAATAAAGTGTGTGATTGGAAACAGAATTTAGGGGCGCGTAAATACAGTGATCCACCGGTCACTGAAACAAATTAAGGCATCGAGCTGATATCTGCAGTGTTACTATATCTTCTGGAATTCTGAAGGACCCAAATGTATTATATGTGCTATACCTTGGTCCTTGATTTTTTTTAGATTTATTGAAGAGGAATTGAGTGCTCAACAGCTGAAATCCACTTGTTTCAGTGAGTGGTGGATTGCCTGCCCCACCAAATCAGGAAATGATCTGGGGCTATTCCTCTTTCCTCTCACTAGTTATGAGTTATCAGACTTGAGGGGAAGTGTTTTTATGTATGGTGCTGCAATATGAACTAGGTTTGAGCCCAGTATGACCAGCAGAGAGCTTGAAAAAAAGTGTTTCAGTGACCGGTGGTGTTTCAGTGACCGGTGGATCACTGTATGCCGAAACTCGGGCCAGGAGAAATTGCCGCGTAATTTTTTTTTTTTTGGGCAGAGTCAATGTTGGGTATAGTGAGCATCATGGCGGTAACTTGACACTCGTGAAATATTGTGGAAAAAGCTGGAGAGGCCGCGGCAGGACTGCATCAATTCCCATCAGTGTGCGGCACTCGTGAACAGTGCGAACACAAAGGAAATATGGTGTCGCAGCATGTGAAATGCACGAAATTTGGAAGCCCGTGTTTTAGTGGGTACCGAGCCAAAATCTTCGCACCCTCCCTCCCAGCCCTCGGGCCGGAGAGGACGGGGGCGTTAGGCTTGGAGCCCCACACTGTCGCATATCGCGTCGTGCACTAATACATTTTTTCGGGCGGTGGCATCCTATCTTCTATCTACTTATATATACTCGGAGGGCTTTTGCCCTCTGTCCTTTACGCAACGCTGGAGGCTAACCAATTGTTAGTTGTCCTCCGTTGACATCGTACCACCAAAAAAAAAAAAAAAAAAAAAAAATTCACGAAATTTGTGTTCCAAGTTAACGCTGTTGCAGCAATAGCTAAGACGTGCACGTCTACATTTAGCACCTGTGTGTCCTGTACACCCACAGCCGCATCTCGATGTTGTTCCGCGTGGAGGGAGAGCAGCGCGATCGAAGTGAGGGTGCAGCGGAACACGGGACTGCGGTGCTCATGTAGGAGTTTTATCGGGGCGGAGGCGGGAGTTTAGGACTGACGGTGGGGATTGAGATGTAAATATGATCTATGGGAATTACATAAATTGAATCGGCGCGACTCACCGAAGCGCGAACGAAAATCAGAGCATTTGAATTTGAAGCGCGAGGTTGGGACACTACGATGAGAGTGGTGGTAGAGTTTTGATCCTCAGCATGCCCATATCTTGAACTAGCAGATCCAGGGAAGCATACATTTTGGTAAGGATAAATATAAGTGCGAAATTAGCAAAAATGGCATCGTAGGTTCGCTAGGGCGATTAACTCGAACGCTTGGGTGATTGCCGCGCACTCTTGAATTGAGTGAGTTAAGACTTGAACACCGTCAATAAATTATAATGTGCGCACTGAAGATTCTGTCGAATCTGGGTGAGCCTCAGCTGACCCCCTGCAGCAGGAGTTTGGCTACGAGGTCGTGAGTCATGGTGGCCCGGGGGTATTCCCTCTGATGCAGACTCCAGGCACTGCGCATCAGGTGGAGGTTGTAGTTTGGTCCCGGGAAATTATATGCGGGCCCTCGCCCCCATAGACTTCCCCCAACTGTGCATTGTCCATCTTGCGCGGGGCGGTGCCATGACAATGAACAACACCGTGGCAATTGCAATGTTGAATTTCCTCGTGGACTGGTTCATTAAGGGCAGTTTTGTAGCTTCAACTAGTGAGTGAACCAGATTCTGTCTCTATGGGTTGAGGAACTTCCTCATAGTCAACCTCAGCTCACAACTCAAATGCCATGATCAACTGGATTCCTGTACTGACTGAACCTCGCTGAGTTCACGCCGGTCATTCCCCAACCACATAGTCAGCGAGTTTCCATTTCTCACACTAAATTCAAACTCCCACGCTTCAACTGGTTCGACATGTGTGTACAGTCACGCACATTACCTCACGATTAACACCGATATGATGCGCGCAAATCTGCGCTTGCGCACACGATTGAACCACGAGCAGCGGTTGTATTGCCGACACACGATGTTGCAGTCACACATGTGCAACCATAGAATTTGTCCGTTCTGGCGAGCCACAGAATGCTTCTGTTGCACATTGAGAGCTCTGTGCATGATTTTCATTGAGGTCGCCAATCTTTCTATTGTACATATTTATCCAATAGGAGCCCTGAATTACAAGAGAGTGGACCACATGAGTGTTAATTGGGAAGTGCGCGGCAGTGCCGCAGCAGTGCCGCGGCAGTTGCGCTAGCTAGAACCACGTGGTACCTTCATCTAACCCAGTTACAGGTGCCTAAATAAACACACCTTCAGACACCCAATGACTCAGTGGCTCAGCGTGGCATGAGATCCCAAATGTGGTCCTCGTACCGTCTCATAAGCGAGCATGTGCATTACACAGCAATCTATACATTCTCGCAGGTAGATGAGGACACATGGTTCAACTGGAATTTAAGACCCGGAGACGTTAATAGTTATTTACTATCCAGAGTTAAAACTCTTGAGTGAGTGGGGCTGATTTTTTCCCTTTCATTTCGTCGGTTTCTCCCAAAGTTCAATGGAACAGGCGAGCATCATGCGGAATAAGGCCTTAGTTACGTCTGACTTGGCTCCAACTAAGCCCAGCTAGGAAAATCTTGGGTATGGGTTGTTCGTGTTTAAACGATGTATCATGATAAATAAACCTTGCGCGCACATGGTTTGGGCCCGGGGAAGTGTTGTAGATTGAGTTAAACGCGGCGCGGTAGCGCCGCGGCAATAACACAGCCACCGCCGCGTCAATGTGCGGCAGTGCCGCGGCAGGCGCGGCACTTTTACCCAGCCCGAGACGCATGAGTACCGTTGGACTGCCGCATACAGACGTCGAAAGTGTCGCAGACATGTCACACTGACGCTGTGTCACGGCGCAGACTGACACAGGAGAGACGCAGTATTGACGCTGCAAGCACTGTGACTGACGCAGCAGAGTGCCGCATTGACGCTGACAACTGACGTTGCAGAGTGTTTGATGTTGTTTGGTTGACACAGGGTACGGGAAAATTGACGCGGACTGACGCGGACAGGCGCGCACTGACGCGGGTTGACGCGGCGGTAGCTGTGTCATTGACGCGGCATCGGCGCGCCGCGCATAACTGCTCAACGGCTGCTCTCCAAGGGTAAAATCAAGTTGGGAAATTGGTTTCTGGCTCCAATACATCGTTTTGACACAAAAAAACCCCACCCAAAATTTCATCAGATGTCGGTATTTGAGCTGTACAAAATTTCAAATCTCCTATTACAACAGATTTTTGTTATGTGTCTGGACAAATAAAGCTCAGACCATCCAGAAAAAAACATCCACCGCCTGTGGTTTGTGTACAGAGAGTGGAATGGCTGAACAAAATGAAATTGGATGTGACGCGGCATCTTATATAGAGCCGCGGCAGTTTGGTAATCGACACAGTTTTTCCCTGCACCTCCGCAGCTGAACTGTCGTCACGGATATCCGACTTGAAGTGTGGTCTGAGCAACATTATGTAGTCAAGTGGGCCAATGCAACATCGGCGAAAGCATTAAATGATTCTCGATGATGGGCCGCATCAATACCCTGATAGAATTCTGATACTTTACAACATGTGAGGTACGAGAACAAAATTTGTTGTAGCGTCTGTTTATAAGAAACTATCCTTTCCGGCCGTTTTTGAGGTACCAAAAATTTTCTGACTCCAGCTGTTTGAACAAACGTTGCTGTGTTACTGTGCCAGTACTGTATGTTTCCCTTGCTCGAATCTGATTCAAAATTCCTATGGCGGAATTGTACAGACCTCGATTTGTGTGTTAACGCCTTCACTGATCCTGCCATAGATTGATGCTGACTCGGAGTTGCTGCATGGTAGAGTCATAGTACATTAGTGCAGAAATTGCCCGATTTTGCAAGAGCGAATGTAGGACTTCGGCAGCCCAGCTCGACGAAAGAAAAGGCTGTGTTTGCTCCGGAATTTGAGGTTGATTGTGCTTTAATATCTGCAGAGACTACAACGCAAGTCCTAAGGGAATTTTTGAGTAAGTATTTCCCGACATTTCGTGTAGGTATTCAACCATGATTCCTTGCCCGGTGATTCAGTTTAGCGCAAGTAAAAGTACTCGCAGTCCGAGCACCTCCTTCTCATTATACAACTTTGAATTGCAACCAGGTTACGCTGATCAGTTTACAAAGGTGGCGCCTCATGACGCGGCGAAGGTGCAGCAACGAGAGTCTGACGCAACATGTTGGAATATGATGCCGCATTCCTCCGTAATTATATCCATGTTCCCGGCCCGATGAATTCAAATTATAATACTGTTGCATTCAGCTTGAACTGAATGAGCTTCTACTGAAGTCTGAGATGGGTTGGTTTGTTCCCAACAGTATTTGATTTGCAACCGTGGCCGAAGGTTGTTGTTTTACATCCCTGCAGCTGAAATAATGCAAGGAATTGATACTACAGAAGCATGCACCTGATGCAGTGCTGACGCGCATTGACGCGGCGTTGACACGGACTGACGCGCACTGACGCGGCACTGACGCGCATTGACGCGGCGTTGACGCGGCACCGGCGCGCATTGACGCGGCAGTAATGTGCAACTGACGCGGAGTTGCCGTGGTAGGTCCAACTTTATGAGTGGTATATATCACTCTAAAATGAGCTGTGCATAGTGCATTGTGAATCCCCAAAGTGAACAACCTTTTACTGCACAGTCTGGGACCAGAAAAACTAAAAAGCATGTACTGATCCTACAAAAACCGGAGATGTGGGCCCTTTATTACCTATTACACACTGTATTAATCTCAAATATTGAAGGGAGTCTTGAGAACAGCCATTTGGGTTGCTATGGATGTGAAGTAAAGTATTTTCATGTGACTTAGTCGGGCTTAGTCGGGCTTAGGTATTGCCGTGTCAGTGCCGCGTCAGTCCGCGCCGCTCCGCGTCATTTTCTCCTGACCCGTTGACGCAGACTGACGTTGACTGACGCTGCAAGTAATTATTTTTCATGTCTTCGACGTCCTCAACACCAATTTTATGGATTTATTCGGACGCTAAATGAGGTATTGGCTACCACTGTGTATGCCTACAGACCATGGGAGGCCAGGGAGAAGATTTAAGGTGAGTTCAACATGGGTCAAAAACTGGACTGACGCTGACTGACGCAGAGACTGACGTTGCATGCGTCAACGGCACTGCAACGTCAAAATCCCTTTGCCCTCATCAAATCATTTCGGTTGTAAAATCAGTTGTCGTTTCTACCCATACACGGGCCTCCAGGAAAAATCTAATGAGACAGATGTCTTTGAATTCCCACTTCAAGCCTGCCGTAGGTTTGGCATTTTTGAAACCATCCCGATCCAAGGGCAGAATAACAGCCATCAAAATTTTCAAACTCTCAATTCGCAATCCCGAGAAGTACCAGTCTGCCTACGGCAATAGTGCTCGTCACATTTATTGCATTCCGTACGGCAGACTGGTAACGAGTCTACTTCGCAGCGCTGCAGCAAGATTGAGCTAGTAATTATCCGCTCCAATTTAAATAATTATATCTGAGTACCATAGCGTGGGCAAGCGAGCGGTGAGTGACGCGCGCGGCTGCGAGCCAAGCGTAGGCGAGGAGGGGATGGGCGGGGAGAGGTGGATTGGGGAGGCAGAGGCGGGGGCGGAGACAGAGCGGGATTGGGACACCGCCGGTTCCGAATTGTAGCGACGAAACAATATCATGTATACCCATGCATTATTAATATTCGATCTCATCTCATTGGAATCTCACGTCACCGCTCAGGATCGAGGAGCGAATAGCGGATCTGACATTCCTCATTTTTGCTTCTACACCCAAGCTTTCTGGGAGTATTTCGGTTGTGCAGCCGTTCTCCCAATGTGCCTTGACCACGATACTGAGAGGGAGATGGGGGAGATATAGATGGTCTTGGGCCCCATATCGCCGTAATCGTGTGTACTTAGGGTTCCGCACGGGTCCACCCGCGGGTACCAGAAGGCCAACCCGGACCCGGACCCGCCAATACCGTACCCGGCCGACCCGCGGGTTCAAACCCGTACGGGTTTCCCGCGGGTTGCTGATATACCCGCGGTTCCCCGGAAAAACCGCGGGTCCGTAGGGGTCCGTACCCAAACCCGGCATGGAAGACGGAAATATGATCCGTGGATGATTAGATCAACATTTCGTGTACGCGGCATATCGAAATGCAGCCGCCATATGGCACGGCACCCTGTTTAGCCGACCGCACAAGGCGGGAACGGCTTCGGCCGAGTGTCGGCCGAGGCTGCCGAGTACCCGCGGGTTCACCCGTGCGGGTCCACGGTATTGCGGCGGGTCTGAAATCTCGACCCGGACCCGGACCCGGCAGACCCTCGGGTCCAAACCCGCGAATGGACCCGATACCCGTGCGGAACCCTATGTGTACTGTGCTTTTCTTTGCAATGCTTTTTTGTCGTCCTGCGAACTCCTAGCTATCTTTCTTGTCGCGCAACAAATGTATCATGTACAAATGTAACTGTACTTGCTCAACTGAATACACCGCCCCGTGGGCCTTTGAATATATTGAATAAAAGGCCTTGAAGCGGCCGCTGGGAGGTAAGCGCTCGTTAAGCGCCTCGGCTGTTCCAAAAAAGAAATAGTTAGGGTTAGGTTTCCTCGTCACGACCCAATCACGACCTCACTCTCACTCTCACTCTCACCACCTCGCTCTTGACGACCACCACCAAGACAAGCCCCAGGACGAGCGCGACGGTCTCTTATTTGTAGTCATGAACGGCCTGTATTAAACACCACGCCAGCGCATTTTACTTAATTATTTCGCTGGATTTTACATTCTATGTATGGCGCATTTACTTGGGGCTCGACGTTGACAGACGCGAAGGACAAAACGAAAAGTATAGGGCAAGGAATCCTCAAAGATGATAGGCTCGAAATCAGTGAGCTTGGGCCGGGCCACTTGGCGGTGGCCACATCAAAAGCTTTGACCACAGTGCGCCTTCCTTCGAAATATACATCTTCACAACCTGAGCCGCTCCCTTCCCCCCCCTTGCAGGACCTTTGGCACCATGAAGAAAGTTGGCATCCGCAGAGCTGCCCGCACCACCGAGCCGGAATCGACCAAAGCGCGTCTTGCCACCAGCGTGCAAAGATATACAGTTACTTTCCACACAGGTGCGGCTGCACGCCACGGTGTCGCCACGCAGACTTACTGTTAGACAGATGCTACTGCAAAATCAGAGGAGCGCTACGTTGCGAATGCCAGCCCACAACGAAGAGTGCAAAATTTTGAGGTGGAAATAGACCCACCTCCCGACGAATCCTTACCATTCATTGACCCGAGTGAGGACGTGAGTGAGGATGCTTCGGGTGCTTTGCCGGCGTACGATACAATCCCCGCTTCCGAGGAGAAGGCTGCCAAAATACGACAGGTGGGTGCAGTACTTTAACGACGCAATTTTCACAAAGTTAACATTAATGCAGAATGTGGCTCACATGAACGAGTTGAGGGCGGAGGAAGCGATCTTCCTCCAACTCATTCTTTCCCTTCACTACAGCTCCCAAGTCCTCACACCCTGTTTGTGCGGTATCGACTCGCACGTCCGCAAGGTGGCATGTCGGGAATGCTTGCAGGTGGAGCTGCTTTGCCGTCAGTGCTGGCTCAACAAACACAGGACCATGCCCACACATTGGGTGTTCGTTTGGAACGGGAAGGAGCGCTTCTTCCAGAAGTATGATTTCTGCCGAGTCATGCCCAACACCTCCATCGGGCTCGGCCATTATGGCGAACGGTGCCTGGCGCGGTCCTTCACCCTGGTCGACAGGAACGGTATTCACGCCACGGTGATCTCGTTCTGCCGGTGCACACAGCTCGATGGGAAACGCGGCGCTCCGGAATTCCAGCAACTTACGAAGGCAGGGATATTTCCTGGAAGCGTGAGAGACCCGAAGACCGGCTATACGCTGGGCCTACTGGATTATTACCGGCAGGAGCGCAGCCAAGGGAAGGGCTCCGCGTACAATTTCGTGCACGTTCTGCGACGCATGGCAGATCCGATTTTCGCTGGTGCGGTCCCGGTGGGTGCTCACTGGTGGGTACGCGATTGAATACTAATCATTATCTCAGGATATATACACCAATTTCCTTGCAATCTCCCGCTTTTACGAGTACCTCGGGATGATTATCCAAAGCAGGCATGCACACGAGGTCGATGTCCCTCTGGCCGGCGAAATGGACCGTCCGTACCCGAATCGACCCAATGGCTTTCTTGGCGCCATTTGCGCGGCGTGTCCGGAAAGGGGCGTGAACATGCCCTTCCTTGTCAAAATTACCTTCGGTGAGTGGCAGAAATGACTTCTCGAGCGAAGAGGCTAACGAACACAATACCAGCCACCTCATCGCTGCTTTCATAACGCTCGACGGGAACTACAAGCAGAACCTGTTCTTCAAACGCGACGACGGTAGCGATACAGCTCTCATGGACAGCAGGATGCATTTCCCCCTTCAAGCGGAGTACGTAGAAATTGCCAAAACCCACGTAGTTGCGAAGGAAGACGCGGTAAGTGGATTTGTGCAGTGGACAAACCGATCGCTAACGACTATAACAGGAACCGCCTTGTAAAGCGCACATCGGCTCAATCCGCTACCAGGGATCAGTGAAGTACGGGAATGTCGCCGTGACTGGTGTCGTTGCCTGCGTGTGCGACCATTCCGTCGCGGGCTCTTTTGTGGACATGGGGAAGGGTGAAGCGTAAGTTGTTCGCTCTGTGTCGGAAGCTTGCGGACTGATTGATTTGTTTGAATAGATTTACGCTCGGCACATATGCAGAACGCGAGCACTTGAGGCACACCAACTCACCGCCTCACGCCCCGGAGTCAACAACGCCAACTGTCACCAGCTATGACAGTTGGTGCTCGTTTGTGGCGAATCATGTCAAACGTGCGATCACATTGTTTCCGGAGGAGACCTGGCTCCACACGCTACTAGCGTCGGTGGAGGGTCAGATTCCAGCCGGCCACATCAACGGCCACGGCGTCGACTGTCAGGCGGTCTGGCAGGCGGTTTACTTTGCGTGCCGGGGGCATTTCCACGGGGAGACGGCGGAAGTCCTTTGGGCGTTTCTGAATCCCCTGGGCTCCTCAACGCGGCAAATGACTGCGGCTGCCCGCCACGACATAATAAAATTTGTCATCGATGCATGGAATCGTCTGAAGATTATTCGTCAAGGTAAAATTGTGTCGTCTTGGTTCCAGTGGCATCGCTGAAATCTCATTTGGCAGCGGAACTTTCGGCTGCTGAGCGACTCGACGCGCTTCAGCTCTTCAAGCTCCACATGGCCGTGCTGGAGGACCTTAGCAGGCAGCATGCCACCGAGGTGGCGGGTTGGTCGTGACTGTCGCGAGTCACTAAAAAGTCAGTGAGCGGGAAAATAAGCGGTGTCTATCAGCACGAGACGACGAAAGGTACGGCGACGTTAACTTTTATCGCCCTATTTGGAGTTGAAGCGTTCCAGTGCTCAGCATGGAAAGCCTTCTGGACTCGATGATCACCGAGGAACGAGAGAAAATGCGACGCGAGGACGGCTACCGACCGAGAACATCGGTGGCACAGTGGATCCACGATGGTATGGGGATCCAGTATCAGCAGTAAGTGCTCATTATGGCCCTGTCGACGCAAACATGTACTAATGGATGATACCGCAGAGTCCTCGTAATCGCGCTTTTGAAGAGCCACAAAGAGCATCCGTTGCAAGACACTTGGGACAGCATTTCCAAACTGCGCAACGGCCTCAACATCGATCTCAAGAGATTCAGAGACCGCCAGCAGCGGGAGGTGTACCCACGTCTGACCCTGAGCGCACTCGACGTAGATGAGCCAGAGTTGACGGCCATCCAGCTTCCGTCTTACCGCATGAAACATGGTCAGCGTAGTGTCGACGCCGACGGCGAGGACGCAGAGCTGCGGGAGGCAGAGATCAAGCTGCATTGTTCGCAGGCAGACAACGGTATCATTGCCGTTCGAGGAGCCTGTTTGGCGCTATCTGCAGTCAAGAAGGCGCGGGAGCTGGATTATCGAGGCCCGAACGGGGTGCACGTTCACAGCGCAATCGTGAAAAGGCGGAGCTGATGAAGACATACGAGATCACCATGTACAACAACGCGCGTACTGCGCTCATCCATCTCGGTCACATGGAAAAGGACGCTATCGAGCCTTATCGACCGCTGAGCATCCGTGACACGCGCCGGAAGGAGACGCACCTACATCGGGCCAAGGAGGACTCGCGATTGTTTGACGGTACTGCTTGGTACCTACAGAGCGGGTTGACGATATCGAGTGCCGCAGTGGGTTCGAGGTTGGCTTCGAGGTTGGCCCAAGGGAAGAGGGACGAAGGGAACGAGGATGACGCCCGGTTAATGGCGGGGACTCAGACACTTAAATGCGCAAGTATGTGCCTTTAAGAGGTCTCCTGCCAATACTGACGTGTCTCTAGGCTTTACAAAATCTCAGCGGACTCCGAAACACCTTAAAGATATCGCGCCGGACGATGTCAACGTGGACTCGTCATCATCGTCTGAGGCCGAGGGGAGCGACGCAGAGATGTCGCCGACCAAGGTGGGGAAGGTACGGAAGTCGCAGAAGAAGGCAGACGGCTGGATCTGGCTGGAAAGTATGACACGGGCCAAAAACTGAGCAAGGGTAAATTGGTGGAGTACAAGAAGGAAAGTAAGTAGATTTGATCAATCTATTGAGCGTACGATGAATACTAGGTGACCGAGTGCAGTGGTTCCACTGATAAGCTGTGTACAAACCACAGGTGTATTTTCGCATTTCGCGTCTTTATACTTATAAAGCATGCTCTCTCTATTCTATAAGAAGCTATCGGGAGCTCCGAACGAGTAGCTTAACAGTCACATAGCTTAGGTTCTCTATTGGCATGATCCTATGGCGGTACCTCGACTTGGGGCCAAAGTACGACTTACCGAGAACAAGACTAACTACCTTATATCAGTACCCGTGTGCGTGCGGATGAGCTGAGTGCTAGACTAGTATCAAGGAGATGGGAAGGAATACATGACATCGCATGCAGGCAACTGGGGCCTTCCAAAATGGCTGACTTCGAGATTGTTTACCATTGTGTCTCTTATCGAGAACAGCGCGACAAGGCACATGACGAGTCCAGACCCTTGGATGGGGCGAGACCTCTGTAAATAGACATGGACAAAGTGAGTTGCCGACGGCCGAGCGTGCCTACGCATCAGAATAGCTGGGACGGTTAAACATCCAATCACGATGGCACTGGCACTTACCGAGGCAAGTGCAACTTTGGTCTATCACAACAACCAGACTAGCTACGGAAATGGGGAAGGTGTCCACAGGTAGCCATATCATAGACGATGAAGACTGCCACTCGGGACGAGCACTAGACGAAGAGGACGACAGCTCGGAAGCTTCCGTTTGATTAACCGATAACTCTCAAACCGATTGAGTACCAAGGAGAGCTCTGACTCATAGTGCCGGCGCGTGGCCAATAGGAGTCAGGGGATTCCCTATGATCATTCCGCGGCTCCACACCGGGATGGAGTGCTTTCCGAGATGTAGTAATAGATGTGTTGTAAAGTCGAGATCCCAGTAGTATAAAAGCACGTAGTTTAGAGAGGTTCTGAAGCAGACTGCCTTGGGGTTTCGCGCACAACGGTGCAGTGACATCACTCGGTTTACCTTGTTCACATACGCACCGGCATTGTGGCTCGGAGTTGTCGTTTAGCTCTAAGACCCAAGTGACCGTTATCTCGAACCGAGTACTGTACCTTTGGCAACGATTGGATTGGATTGGATTGTATCTGTGATTGACTGTGTGACTGAATTGTGAATTGTGTGGACTCTGTCCAGCACTGCGGGTCGTATTGTGTGTGTGTTGTGTGTGTGTTTTGTGTTCTGTGACTTGTGTCCTGTGTTTTGTTATATACTGCGGTCCTGCAGGAGTGTATCATGTCCCAACCTGGAGAAATCCAACAAACCCGTCTTAATTGACATAAACTCACCGGCTACTGGCCGTTATTGCCTTGAAAACCCACGAACCCACCGCTTGTACGAAGTCTCGAACATAGCGCGTATTGCTCGACTTTGGTTTCACAACCCTTGTCTATCCCACTCCCCTGTTCTCTGAACAGTAAACGATCTATTGACCTAATACTTGGTCTTTACCCCCGAACACCCGTGATTATCATTACTCATAAAGAGGAGGAGTTGTTGTTTGATTGATTGTTTAGTTGGTTATATTGGTTGAGACCTTTATCTCGGCTTCATAGTTATTGTTCCACCGCACCCCGAGTAGCATCGTTTCACCGCCGCAATGACAGCCTGTAACCATTGGATTTCGAGATCCTTGGCTCGAGATTGTTGCTCGGCGACCTTGAGTTTAGCTTTTAATCATTTACATCCATCAGTATTGAGTCTTTCCCCTGTGTTGGCTCTAGTGCGGGCCTGTCGACGGGCCGCCTGGGCGTAACGTGCCTCGAGTGAATCGTTCCCATTCTCCAATACTCCCGAAGCAATGGTGGCCTTGATGACTCGAGCGGTGTTTACTATCGTACTCGCGAGCACTGTGAGGATAGATAGGTATATATCAAGCATTTGTCAGTGTAAGTGAGCGACTCACAGTAAAATCAGTTGTGTTGGGAACCACAGACGTTTGAGCCGTTGAGGTATGTACCCAGTACAAAAACCAGAGGAAATTGAAGCCAGATGGGTACATTGCGCAGCGCACATCATCGATAATGTTTGCATTGGGCACATAATCCAGAAGAGTGCAGCCAAGGTTGAGGCTCAGAATGAGGGTTAACAGAAGACAATAGATAATGGCAGTGACGATGGAGGGGTGAGAGGATGAGGAGAGGTGAACACGGGGCCGCTAATAAGCTAATGTGAAGAGGGAATTCACAGCAGCATGGGCGTAGTAAGGACTTACGTGGATCCGAGCTTTTGGCAGTGGAGGAAGAAGTGGGGAGTGAAAAGCTGTGGAAAGAGTGGCATTATATACAGTTTTTGGTTCGGCTGCGCTGCGATGGGAACTGTGCTGTCATCGTTCTTGTACATATGTTGATTTTATCTCGTCAACCTATTGAGATATCACTCTTGGCCGTGAGGCC
Source organism: Mycena vulgaris (assembly GCA_029204335.1). Taxonomy (NCBI): domain Eukaryota; kingdom Fungi; phylum Basidiomycota; class Agaricomycetes; order Agaricales; family Mycenaceae; genus Mycena; species Mycena vulgaris. The sequence continues at coordinate 1,789 of JARGYA010001064.1, read as the reverse complement.
TTAGGTTACAAGCTCATGAGGAGCTCTACTGTAGGTACTGTTTTATACTAAAATGAAACTATTCCTACATGTTTCCGGACAAGTTCCATTCCATTCATATCATCAGCATCCTCGGGGCTGCGCCTCGGGCATGTGCTGGATTGCTAATCTCCAACAACATATCACATATTTCCGCCCAGCTCTCTCTCCAAACCTACTCTCTCAAGCAGAGCACAATCCCCGCAAATATGCTCTGTATCACCTGGAGACTTATTTCTGTGGCTTGCGCAGAGACGTTCACCATCAAGACACGGGGCCGCTCATAAGCTAATGCAAAGAGTGAATTAACAGCAGCATGGGCATAGTAAGACTTACGTGGGCATCCGAGCTTTTGGCAGTGGAGGAAAATGGGGAGTGAAAAAGCTGTGGAAAGAGTGGCATTATATACAGTTTTTGGGTTCAGGGCCGCTATGCTAGCGAGCACGGAAATGAAAACTGTTTACCCCATAGAACGACGGCGACTCAGGCCTTGAATAATTGAAGCACACCCAGAATGGCTCAACCTGGAAAGCTCAACTCGGAAGGCCGGGTCAATTAGCAGGTGTAGGTTGTATTACATTAGGCCCCCAAACTGACTGAATCACAAGCTACACAGTTCTTGCGGTGGGTGTCGTCGGCGTCAGAGGTACGGCAGGGTACGGCACGGCGGGGCACTGCCTTATGATTGGCGGTGTGTGACGCTGGTGCTGTGATCGCCACGCAGCCGTTTGATGGCAACGAAAACCGTTTTCGATTCTCGTTAATACCAATAGCCTACTTATCCTACTTATGGGTAGTTGGCTAACCATGGGTTTGGCCAGGGTGGCTAACTACAGCTGGGATGAGCTAGCACACATGTCGCAGGCCGATGCTGGCGAGCTGGCTAGCCAAAGCTAGCCACGACATAGCCACAGCTAGCCGAAGCTGGCATCAGCTAGCCATAAGGTCGGCTAGAACGGGCCTGAATGCAGTGAGTGGGATGGTCTGAATATTCCCTTTATACCGGGCTGGGGAGCCACATTAATTAGTCTCGCGAATATGGCGAGCGGACTGTCATAATCCCGCGAATATGCGGCCTCCTTGAACGCGCAATTTAGTGGGATTTGAATTAGAATCTGATGCCGGCGGGCGTTGAGTGAGCTAGGCAGAGGTAAACGGTGATCGGCGAGGTTGAAAATAAATAAGCGCCTTGATAATGACCTTTGTGTAGAGAACTCTAGACACAAAAGGAAACTGGCTTGTCGATATCTGTAAGGTTTAGAGTGGCTGAAAAAAACTGAACAAATGGGGAAGTGTACAAACAGGTGCCCATAACATCAGGACACTGCTTAAGATATGAGTAATGATGTACACGTTCATTTGAAACTTTGAATGGGCCCGCAGAATTCCGTCAGTTCGGGGTGCAGCGGAGCCATATTCAAAAAAGATTTATCTGATCAATAACATTTAACACAGAGCGGCCCAGCTCGCTGTGAACAAGATGATAACCACATTGAATCGTGACATTTACCACGGGATAAGAAAGGAAATGGAATTGATGGTTAAAATCGCAGTGCGTGGTCGCCTGGGGCGTGTTCGCGGTACGTGGAAATGAGTGAATAAGGAAATGGAAATGATGACCAAAATCGCGGTGCGTGGTCGCCTGGGGCGTGTTCGCGGTGCGTGGAAATGAATGAACGACCGCATGAGATGCGACGGGGGTGCAGATCCACTGGGCGATGAGGGGAGCCACCCCGAATGGACGACCACATGAAAAGCGACGGGAGTGCAG
>JARGYA010001063.1:0-25044 GCA_029204335.1 Mycena vulgaris | reverse complement strand
CCCCACTTTTAGTCCCAGTTCGCGCGGAAAATTCTACCAATTTGTAGGCTAGTGTGCAAGAAAGTAGCAGACACAACCAGAATGTGAGCATAAGTGACTAGAATATCAGGGACTCCTCTAATCCTAATCCAGGGGAACTGCTAGCACTCGACATATAGGGCTCCAAGCATTTCCGTTTCAAATGTTTTTAAATGGTTAAAACTGTTTATTTTTCCGTTTATTTCACGGGACCCTGCAAATGGTAAACAAATGGTATGGTTGCGGACATAACCTCGTGACAAGTTTGTGTCCAGATTTGGTAATGCTTACTACATGCTCGGAAAACCTTTGGTCATCCATTTGAGAGTGTAAATACCACAGTAGGAAGGCCCTTTAGATTTTCTATAGAGCAGAACTTGCAAAATCTAATTATTCTTTTTTGGCGGAGAGGTTTCATCATTTTGTGGCTGTGCTCGGCCACCTCTGCCGGGCCCCGTGCGATCCTCCTTGCCTCCTTGCTCCTTCCCACTATGCCCAAGGGCCCTCCAAAGCGATCCACTGCCCCCAGAGACCTCGATGGGATGTTCCCATCAACCAGTCTCATCCCAATAACTCTGGATCCTCGGATGAGAGCAAAAACCTCAGTAGTGGCTCTGATAGGGGCATTGGAGTCTGATTCTGAGCTCCAGCAGGATTCAGATTACACAGAGGACTGGGAGGTGCAACCACAGCCCACTATATTTGAGGAGAGAAGGAAGATAAATGAAGAAAAGAGGGCAAGAATTGCAGCCAAAAAGTGAAATGCAGAAATATGCAGGGCTGAGCATCGTTTGGCAGGCCCTATCAATACCCAGAAAGGTATGTGACTTTCTGTGAGTTAAGGCAGATATCTGAACACATTTTTTAAAGGGAAAAGGCAAGGACCATATGGTGTTGGAGGAACATCTGCGCGCACTATCCGAGAGAAATCCAAGAAGGCTCGGAACGATTTCAAGAATGGCACACTGAAGATATCACACGAGAGCTTTGGCACCAGCTTGAGGCAATTAAATCACAAGGTTCCAGTGGGCCTTCAGGTAAGAAACAGCAGAACATTGCAGGGATGGCCCAAAAGTGTCCCTGGGCAGCCTCCATTCTATCTGAGGACGATATTCAGAGGGCCTCTGGAATGTCTTCAAGCGCTGGGAGATCAAAACAGCTCAAAACAGCTCCGGTGCCTGAAGAGGAAAGAACAGTTGTTTTCTGAGGATGACATTCCGGAGATCTCTGGAATGCCTTCAGCTCCTGTGCCTGAAGAGGAAGAAGAGTTGTCTTCCTCTGATGAATCTGAAATTCTGGATGAGATTGATATCTCTCCTGAAGAAATTAAATCGGCAGCTCGCCAAAAAGAAGCAGCACAGCATATCATCAAGGCAGATCCTTCACGTCCTTATAAATGCTGCCGATATCAGAGCACCCGAGAGAAATGCGGGTTCAACCCGCGAATCAGTTCACATGAGTTGTTGCCCGCATCTTTTATTTCATGTATTGTTTCGTTCAGTGAGATATGCAATGAACCCAGCCTTTCACCTCACTTGCCTCTCTCGAAGTGACATAGGCATCTCTTTCAAATGTGCTCTGCCCTGCCTTCTTCTGGATTTATGCACAGATTTATTCAATGCCCCGCGATCATCAATCAAGGCTGAGTGCTGATCCCTTTAAGGTTACTTACTGTGAGAGAAATGCGGCTTTGAATTACGCCGAAGCTGCAACCAGGTTTGTGTTCATATTCCTTCAATTATATCCTTTTCAAGTCCCTATAGGAACCCCTCACCTGAGTTGGATCTGTTGATCAACTCTATTCAATACTCGCCTCGGTACTCATTCGCTCCCTTTCTCTCTTCCGCAGGAGGGTTAGGAAGGCATGAGCAAGGGAAACACTGCTCTATTGCCCCATGCAGGATTCCCTCAACAAAAACCTGGACATCTCCACCCCTGCTCGTGTCACTGGCCATCCACCGCTTTCACAGCACACTGGCACATTTATTTAAGACTGGAGACTTCCTGGATCAATGCAGATCAACACAGATCATCCTCATCTTATGGTTGAACATCAAACACAAGTGGATGTGGGGGATGCGGGTTCGAGTTTCACAGAAGCCACGCTGAGGAAAATTGTTTTTAATCAGAGGTTCCAAATTATGGGAGCCATGGACAACTGGTTTTTTCCAGAGGGGACTTGCAGGCCTTGTCATTTACCATTTTACATCTCAAATAAAGGACCTGGTTTGTGAGTTGGTAATATTTCTCCACAGTATCATCGGCACTTGAGAATCCCGGCCTCTTTGTAAAGCACATGAATTCAAGGATAATATCGGACATTGGTCATTATAAATACTAAACAAAAGAAGGAAACAAACAAAAATGGTAAGCAGGCATAGCTGACAAGTAAGCGACAACAACTAAGTACAGGTATATCCTTGACACCATAACATAAATACTGAGTGAAGTAACGAAAAAAAAAGTTCAGAGTAAACAGACATCTCAACCACATATGCCTCTGACCTGAGTCAAACTAACACAGAAACAACCTCTTTCCCCTCACCCAAACCCATAGTCTCTGCCTCTCCAATTTCTTCAATCAGGCTTCCAGTTGTTGCTTCAGGGGCTGCATTTGGTGCATGGATTTCTGAGAGAAGTGTCAAGCTCCTTGTGTGGTCTTTAAGCACATCTCCCGCAATGCTGAGAAGTTCTTCATCAATGAGGGCAACTTTTTCTACTTGTGATGACCGTTCAAACAGAAATCTTGCACTTCTCCAATCCTCTGTTGCCTTTAACAAATCCCCATTTTCCTTTGAGATGTATCCAAGCTGGAGCATGCATTCTGCTCGACTGCGGTGGACATCCATCTGTGTGAATCCCTCGAGGGCCACTGTCAGAAGGCTGACTGCTGTATCCTGATCGCCTTCAGTGCAGAAAACATCCCCTAGGAATTGGAGAGCCTTATGAACATCTAGCTTCTGCTGCGACTTTGAGGCATACACAAAATATAAGATCGTCCAGGAAGATGGCCAATTGGTTGAACTCCAGAGACTTCTGTCACCAAGTCTCTCTAAACAGTAGTTTACCATTTCAGCATGATGGCCCCAAGAGAATGAAAGACACTTGTGGAAAAGCAGCTTTGCAGATGGTTGATTTCTTTCTCTCAGATGGAGGGATCCCATTGTAGCATCACACATCAATTCATAGAGCACACTTCCCGATGAATTGAATATTGATTTTGCTTCATCAATCTTCCTTTTCACATCTCCCATTGGTACATCCAGAAACACCTCGACTTCTGCAATATTGAGCAAATTCAAGGCATGAAGGTATCGCTCTTGTTCAACAAGGGCTCCATTAAGAATTTGCCTGCGGATATCTCGGGCCTCTACATATTCTGACTTCAGCATGTAGATCTCTGCCTGATTGGACGTAATCACGTTGTCCAACTCACCAGCAGACATCCCACAGTGAAATAGTAGATTTCTTGCCCTGCGGCAGAGAGAGGCCGCATATTTGTAGTTTCCACATGTATGCCAACATTGTGCTTCAATATCTAGTGCCCGTGCTTCCTGATATAAATCCGCCGTAATCTTTGCTAGCCTCTGTGCCTCAAATGCATACATTTGGCCTGCAGCTGGATCCCCCATGCTCCACTTCAGAAATCCTAGACCAATCAATAATTGACACTGTCTTTTGGTGTTCCCGGTGGAAATTGCCAATGAGAGTCCAGTCTGATAGTAATTTATAGCTGTTGGAATATCATTGTGGGAGAGCTGATAATAGCCTCCTAAAGTGCTGTAGAATCGACCTGTTGAACATGTTAAATCATAAAGGAAGGATATTGCTTGAGGACTTACATTTGAGATCAGGCTCATCAAAGTGAGATAATTGTTTTATTGCTTGCTCAATCAGTACTGCAGAATTGGGAATTGGATGATATGGCCAAGAATCAAAGATTTCTATGATATAAAAGACCTCCAGTCCACTCGGCAAAGGTTGAATATGGGCAATCTGGTCCATCAAAGGAGTCTGGCCATGTCCAGCAAGTCTACTAAACCTATTGAGATATAGGATGCACTGGACTGTATCAACTGCTGCAGGATTCTGGTGCTGGAGCCTGTTCAGAAGTAGGCCCTGGATATTTGAGAAATTTAATGTGATCCGTAGGGTCATCTCAGAAGCTGAGACAGTCCCATAATATTTGTAATTAAGTTCCAAAAGCTGATAAAAGTAACTGAAAAGAGCCTGAACAAGGGAATCCATGGGTGGGTACAATCTTGCCATGTATTCCCGAATGGGTACCAAGGTCTTGAACCTTCTGTGATCATCACTATAGGCCAATGAGGTGGAAAGTAGGGCTGCTTTACACCTGAGGATGTCTTTTATTGGAAGCTTGCTTTGTGCCAGCTCTATATCTGAAAGGCCATCAGGGAGTATTGACAGGAGGCTCAATAGGTCCTGGCAATGAGGCACAGATGTGATCCTAGGGCTTGATAGAGACATTGAAATAGATAGGTCAAGATTGGACCACTTGTCACAGCCATCTGAGATCACAGAGGTTTTCTCTTCCTCCCAACGGGCCAGCACATTGGGGAAACCCTCGGACTCAACCAAATGGGCCATAAGATCAATTGCAAGTGGCATGTTATCAGTCAGGAGGAGGACTTTGTCAATGTCATCACTATTGTGACAATCATCTGCAATGTCGATGAAAGTCTGTCGGGCAGCATCCTGCGTCAAGGGTTCCAAAGCTGGCAAGAAAGGCCGAGTCCAGCGTACAGAGGCTGGTCTTTCTGTGCCTCGCATTGTGATCTACTAGAGTGTTGGTCATAATACCACGGTGAGAATATCAGCACTTACAATCAATGCAAGGTGCTTTATATCTGTAAGCAGAGATAAAAACTCCTCAATGTCTCGGCGGATTCCTGTCGGCTCCCAGAGTGTCTCCAGGTTATCCAGGACCAAGAGGCAGGCTGGATTGGTAGCAAAATGATGCAAAATCACTTTGGCCAGATTTTTCTTCGGCTTCAGTCCCAAATGGGCCCCAATGAGAGTAACTAATTCATCTGTACTTGATGTAGAGTCACAAGCAATGAACAAACGATGCTGGGCATATTTCACAGTGATTGTTGGATGATGCAAAACAGCTCTTGCAAGACTGGTCTTCCCCATTCCACCTGCACCCAAAATTGCTATCCTCGGTGTCTCCTGCATGAACAGTTTGAGAATGTCAGAGAGTTCAGACTCTCGACCATGGAAGATTTTTGGTTCTGATGGCAGCATGGAAATTGAGGTTGAGCTTGATCAGAATAGGATCAGCTTCAATTTTATCAATCTTAGGTTGGACCATACCTATTGTAGGAGCTAGAAAGGACCCTAGTTATCTGTACAAAGTTACTGCTTGCTGCACCTGAAATACAAGGTTTACCCACCAATGACCCTCTGTCTGAAGCGGTCTCATCAGAAGAGGCATCAATCAAACTCAGAACCTCTTGGTGTCTGTCTTCTGCAAATTTCTGTATGATTCCAACTTCATTGAGGAGATGGATATCCCAAAGCTGTTTTATTTTTCGGTTGAGTACTTGCATGTATATATGAAACATAGAACCACTTCACCTTGAAATGATCTAGTGCCTCTTGCAAACCCATGTTACAATCCTTCAACAGTTTGCTCATTTCTCCCTGACGGAAAAAGTGCCTGATCTTGCTTTTACCCTGTTGGGCCTCTACAAATGTATGGATCTTGTAGAGTGTGCTGGGGACGTACAATCAGCAATAATAATATAATCCTGTACCCAGAAAGACTACTCTGTGAGCTTCCCAAGATGATTCAACATGCTTGGTGACAAATCTGGACCATTCTCTGGCTTCATATGGAGAGAAACAATTGCAGAGAGCAACCCATAGGTTTGCTCCAACAATTGAGCACAATCACTCTTGTTTTGCCTGACAGTCTGGCAGCAGTGAGATGGATTTTATGATTCATAGTAGAGATGTACCTGCACAGCAGTCAGCAGAGACTTGGCAGTTTTGGAGATGGGTTCCAAGAATGGAGTCTTGAAGCTATTGGCAAGAACCTCGAGGGTATTCACTGCTATAGTGAAACATTTTAGAATGTTGTTTAATCGGATTTCGGTCGTGATAGGCTGAGGAGGCATTTGATCTGATAGGAACAGATTTCAACTGTACTGAGGCGGATCCTTTTATACCCGAGCGCATCAGAATTTGAGTAATTATTGGTAACAGCCTCGGATACCCAAAATATTGTTTACTCCGAAGTTAGCGTCGATAGCATCCTCAATGTACGCTGTCAAATGTGCTGTCAGACAGCTCCTGTTATCCCCGAGGCCCATCGGAAGTCGAGTAACCATTGGTTACAGCGCCAGATACTCAAAATCATGTTTACTCCGAAGTTGGTGCAGATAGCAGTTGAAAATCAAACTCTTAACATCGCGGCATGATCCTTCCGACCCCAATGTATGCGGGAGCCTGGACATTCATTGGCTCATCATATGATCACTCGGATTTAGCACTGATGATTGGAGCCTGATGCATGAGTACTATTTCGACCACGAATGTGGGCACAGCCGAGGTTGTATTTGAACGGCCAAGTTGTGAATTACAACAAAATTGGTCTGAAATTGGAACTAATTTTAACAACACAGCAGCAAATGCCGGGTGCGCCCCTGAGACACACACTGTGATGGCGCATTTGCATCGCTACACGCTGCGATAGTGCCTCAACCTATGCAGGTGCCGACGCACACCGCAGCTCCGAGGTTATCTCGGAGCAAGGAATACAGACGGGAAGAACAGACTCAAGGAACAATTCTGACACACCGACATCAGACGCATGATCTGCAAAACGCCCGTGTGCGTCAGCACGCCAACTTGAAATGAGGAGGGAAGGAAATTTCATGAGACTCGTACAGATCATCAGGTCAGTGAACCCTACACCATATGGACAAAATGATTGAAAGATCGGTTTTCCGATTGTATCTCGACGATAAGACCACATGTCCGGGTGAGCTCAAGCATAGGATTGCTGGGTAAGACCCTCCCTACCATTCAGCAACAGCTAATATCTTGATGCGCCATCGGTTGGGCCCAATACGAACGAGACTCAAAAAGTAACATTTTCAATTTGAGCCATGATTTCTTTGGGGGCAACCCACATTGTAGATAAGAATGTGCTATGCCATCTCCATCTTTGAATTGGGTGAAAATATACATGCGCCGATTCGGACTTGCGACACTTTTATCGACCAACTTGAACTGTCCGATACTGTGTAGAGCATCGAAACTCTTTTTTACTACATCTCTGCAAACCATTGCTTGCATTCCGGACCGGAGGCGCCGATCGGATATTGGAATCGGCGGTCCGTGCCGAATGCAAGAGGACTACACAAAAGCCTATCGTGCCCTCCAATGTGGATATCTGAAGAGCCGGAACGGACGGTAGACAACACCTTGATAAATTTGACCCGTACACCATCGAACGAGGGCCTGCAACCCCGTGCAACTTTGACTAGTTAAACTTCTAGGCCGTTCACGCCGTGTAGCTGCCCGAAGTTGATCAATCTAGAGCTCTAGTATAATGTTTGATGCTCTCCGTAGCTTCTGGATCATAAAAGCAAATGAAAAAAAAATCGGACTCCAAAAAATTGTCGGAGATTTCGCTCACTAAATGAAAATGTCGGGGAAGCTCCATTTCCACGACACATACTTCGATCGTACCAAGGTTCCTATAAGTGTTGAAAAAAGCCCGATTTCTGGATAAAAGTGCCAGGAAGAATAAAAATGCACTTTGACCGCCATAGGATCGGTGAATAAAAGTGTCGGAAAGGACCGAGTTTCCTCATAAAAGCGTCGCAAAATTGAAAGACACACAAAAAAGTGTTGGAAGAATAAAACTGCACCTTAACCGCCATAGTGTCAGTGCCACCATCATGCCACATTCCTGGGGAAAAATATCCATGGGAGCTCTTAAAAATCAATAGCTGATGCCAGGCCAGCGGCCAATGATATGGGAGAGGACAGCGGAAGCCCCGCCGATAAACCTCCAGTCGGAATTCCTATGAGCGATGGCTTGTTCCGTTGTGCGCCGAATAAAGCGAAGGCATTATCCTAGATTCGGAGAAGAAAGGTCGAGTATGTTGTACGAGCGAAGCATCGATAACGTCGGCCAATCCAGAGGAAAGCGGTGTCGGACTAACACCCGGGTCGCTAACCGGAACTTACAGTACAGCGATCGCAGCGCTACTAGCAACCACGAGGAGCGAGATAGCGGATGTAATGATTATCGCGACTAGCGGACTCGAGAGTTGCAGCGCAATCGAAAACGGAAGAGTCGAGGAGTCCCAGGATGAAATGGAGTATGGGAACAATCAATAGCTGAGGTCGTGCTTCGACAGCCAGACCAATAGAGTTCAAATTCGATCGTAGCAACGGATTCCAAGCGCTGTTACTGGTGGCGTTGACCTCCGGTATCGGTTCGCGGAACCTGTCTGGAAACGGTCAAAAAATCATGAAATGGAACTCAAGAGTTAACCGACGAACCTACGCCTTCCGTGCGCTCGTGATTTCGTACGACGTATTCTGAGACATCTGCGGATTTCCATTGAAGGTAGAAGTCGGTGGCCAGAAAAGTCCCCGAGACATTCAAAGCGCATCATCGGAGTGAGAATCGAGTGCGATTGGTGAAGATGCGATTTGACGGTGCCCGACTCAAGAAATGCGCGGTCGTCCCCATATTCATCCCACTGCGGGCCAGCCGCCGAAATCGGCCGACATGGTTGGCCTGGTCGTGAAGCTGCGGAGCAGGACGAATTTAAGGCGGGGCAGGTAGCAGACGTCGGCTGTTTCTGTCATTTCGTATCTACAGGACCACGCGTTTATTTGAGTTGCGGTTGTCCCTCCTGCGTTGCATTTCCACAAATTCCAGAGCTCCGGGCGAGCGAGCGTCGAGGAAAGTGGGATGGGCAGGCCGACACACAGCAAAGGTACAGAGGCTGAGGTCAGAGTCCGAAATAAGGTGGAGCCCTGGAAAGGTCGAACTGGCTCGCCGCTCTCGACGAGGGCAAGACGAGGGTCGCGGGCCGACGCTCAAACCATGACGAATAATAATCCGATGTATTCAAGAAATAGCAGGATACACTGGAAGAAGAAGTAGAGGTGAGGACGGGGTAGAGGGTCCGGGAACATCGTCTGCCTGCCCCGACCGTGCACACAGAACGAGGTTCACAAGTGCCAGATGGAGTCCGCGCGATTCCCGATGTGTGTCTTCACTCCCGCAGCGGACGAATATCGGCCAGATGAAGATGAGGTCGCGGGGTGTCACATCTCACTGGCAGATGGCAGCGCCGCGACCTCGGGCGCGAAAATACCGCCCAGCCGACACCCCCGCCGCAAATGGCGCGGGCTAGCCCCGAGCCACAGACGCATCGCAAGTAGCATCTGTTTACGGCGAGCCGCAGGAGAGCCAACGCGCACGGACAGACAGCACCAGCGACGTGCACCCACCAAAAGGACTCTGCACGCCTGCGCGCCGCGTGTCGTCCCATTGACGGTTTCGCGTCGTGCATGGTGCCTCATGAGAAGCCGAAGCCAGAAACAGGAACAGAGACGAGACAAGAGTTGCGGAACAGCGAATGGGGACGCACCGGTGCGTAGCAACGCAGGATCTGCAAAACGCTTGCCGTCAGGACGCGAGCTTCAAAGAAGTGGAGCAGAGGGCGACGTACCTCTCGCTGTGAATCCTTACCCCCCGCTCGTCCCCCCCCTTCCTCCCTTCCCTCCCGGCGTTCCGCCTCACGCCACGTACCCTCATCCGACGTAGAGGCTCCGTCGGCGCCCGAGCTCCCCCACACCCACCGCCACTCACGACTCGCGAACGCAGTGTCCCAGGTCTGCACGGAAGGACACCCATAATTATAACGCGTGCAAGAGCCGCTGCTCACGTCGTCGTAATCGCGTCCCGCGCCCCTCCTGCTGTACTCGCGCCTCTTCTCCGCGGCCCCGTCCTCCTCCTGCTCCTCCTCGCGCCCGCACACCTGTAAACCAGCGCGCCGTGCTCTTCCGTGCATCCACGCCTACCGTGCACTTCGCACGGCGGCGACTCCGCCCTGGCACGCGGGTCACCAGCGATGATCATGTGAAGGCATGGGGCACATAGGGTCTACACGGAATGCGGACTGAAATGTACAGGGATTGACTTCCGCCGCCTCCGGCCTCGTCGTGCGGGGGAAGGATGCGGCGCGATCGGGAAAGGGACCGGGGGGAGTGTGATGTGTGGTTGCGAGGACGCGAGCGCGATTGTGAGCGCGCAGTCGGTTACAGGAGGACGGGACGAGGCGCGTACGGGTAGACGACGAGTATGACGCGCTTGGGGGACAGGACGAGGGGGCAGCGCACGAGGGGCCAAGGAGGTGGATGTTCGTGCTGGCGCTGGCGCGAGTGCTGCGGCGCGTCGCGCGGGACTTGTACTTCGGCGCGCTAGGTACGCGGACGATCGGCGAGCTGGTGGTCGAGTGGCATCGAGAGGCGAGGCCGTTGCTTGGGGCGGCGGATATGTGGCAAGGACGATACTGCACGAGGCCACGCAACAGAGCTAGCCCTTGAAGTGGGTGGCTGGCTAGAGGTGCGGAGGTAGTCGGGTTGCATGTACCCATGTACCTGGAATTGGTGAAGCAGTGTCGAAATGGTGGAGGCGGAGTACGAATCGCGGTCGGGGTAGATAGAACGGACAGATCCAGACTCCCAGTGGCGTGTTCTGCAACGACTCGCAACGTTGGAGAGAGAGATTGTCAGCCGGTTGATCCGACATCGATTGATCCGAACTCTCGCCTCCTTCTCCCATCCTCCGAATCGTTTCTGCTCTTTCGTGCTCTGCTCTCACTTGGGACGTGTTCGTTTCCTCTCGTTTATGCTCTGCTCTTGTCTCTCCGCGACCACACCGCCTCCCGCCACTGTTTCTGACGAAACCCTCCGATTTACGTCCTACAAATTTGGCGGTCACCGGTCGTCCTCTGCCTTTTCTGCCTTTCCCTTGCTCGATACCTTGATTCAAAGGTTCGGGTTTCCTCCCAAGGCTTCGCGTCTCAAGGTAGATCACTCCCGTCCTGTAGAAGCGTACGCAATGATGGCTACGACAGAAATGCGGGTTCGACTCCCGCCGAAGCCGTGCAAAGATTGGGATTCCTTTTTGTTGGCCTGTCGCCAATGGCCCTGATTTCCCCTCAGGAGTCCTAGTCAGCAGGCCATAAATCGAGTGATATTATGTGCTTGCTCTCTCCAATCCTCGGATGTCCAGACAATCTCGCCGACCGTGATCCAGTTGGAAGCGTGCAGCTGTTTTCAACGCCCCGCCCCGCTATTTAAGAATTCGTGGACCAACACAGATCACTCTCGTCCTTTTTGGCCTCAGTGCGGCTCAAATACTGCGAGAGAGATGTGGGGTCCAATCCCGCAGAAGCCGTAAATGAGTATAGTAACTTTTTATTTGGACGATGCCTTTTGGAGACGTGGAAATTACCAGCAGCGTGTTGTTCTCGCCAACGGATAGTTGCAACCACCGCCGAAAGCCGCACTCCACAGACTGGCTAAATCCTCCGCTTTCTTCCTGAAACTTCTTTGTGATTGGCTCCAGCGCCGCTTCAAGAATCAAACGGTCAATTTGCCGTCGCTGACTTGGAGCTTAGATGTCTTCAAGAGCATATCTCTCCTCAAGGGTTCGTAGATCAACGTCGATCGTTCCTGTGCTATCATATAGCGTTCTATCCAAGTTCTATCCCGGTGTTACAAGAGAAATGCGTGTTCGATTCCCGCAGTTCGGGTTCTCATATCTCTTTTTGCTTCACCTATTTATTTCTCGGATGTCGAGTTCACCCACATTCTTTATGGCCTCGAGTCCCAAGAGTTGGAACCAAACACCCTTTCTCGCTCAATTTGCTGCGAGTGCGAACACCTCACGACTAGGGAATCTAATCTTTCTTGGTCCGCCATCGTGCTCACCCACCGCAACATTTCAGGAGACGAAATTCTCATCCCATAAGACACCACACCTCAGCCCATTGAACACGACTCTTCAATCATCAATACTTTGCACCGCCCTTTCTGGGTTTGCATACAGTAATTTGAGTGGTTATTCATGTAACCCCTTCCTGCCTATCATTAAGGCTTCGTAGATCAGCGTAGATCACTCTCGTCCTCCAAAGGGTTCCTGCGAACCGTTGCGAGAAGAATACGGGTTCAAACCCTACCGGAGCCGTAAGGCGGCGTCTATAACGCCAATTTCTTTTTTGAAATGTCAACCCCAGACCCCCGGAAACCACGCTTTTGTGTCGTCGAGCTCGCTGCTCGCCGCAACCACCCTCTGAATCAATTCAACCCGTAAACTCCATTTTTTATGACTTCGTAGATCAATTAGGTTTTGAACTTGACAGCGCGCGGAGCCCGCGTTCCCAAGGCACATGAGGAAATGCTGGTTTGCCTGGAGCCCATTTCACATATTCATACCATGCAACGAATTATTCAGATCTCGATATGAATAATTGTTCCTCTAATGAGCCTACCCGGTTGAACAGTGTAGCTACTGCAGAGTCGTAGTGACCTTCGTCACTTCGTAACTTCGCTTAAAGGTGCGAAGGTTCGTGACTTTGATGGAAAGTTGGGAAAGTTCGTCACATTGGCGAGTTTCCAGGGAAGTTCGTGAGACACAAATCAAACGCATCAACCCGGCCATCATTTTTCTTCAACTCAAGTCTCTCCGTATTCTTTTCATATAGATACCTTGCTAACCCTAACCGCTAACCTCTAACCCGAACCATTAACCCTAACCACTAACAACTAACCGCTAACCCGAACCCGAACTCAAACCGCTAACCTCTAACCACTAACCCGCTAACCCGAACCTAACCGGCCACTCTCGGCAAGTTGATGGCACGCATCACTCCATGATGTGCCGAGGAGCGCCGCTTGACAAGTAACTCACGAACTTTCACAGAAGCTCGTCAAAATCACGAACTTTCCCGGATTTCCATCAAAGTTACTAAGTTTCCCGAAACTAAGCGAAGTTACGAAGTGACGAAAATGGCGTGGACTCGCTACTGCACCAACATCTATGTGAACTTGGGAACATGCGTAGCCCGCCTTTCAAAGACCTTGAGCGATTGTTGCTTACCCAGGGAGCCTACTTACCACTTCCTGAGCCTCTTATGAATGCAATAGATCAAAAATTCGCTGCTCAGAAATCATGTATGTCTGTGTGTCCGGGCTGTACAATCTAATCAGATAGATTCTACTGGCGCACAGGTACCAGGGGTGCCCGGAGGGCGGTATGAATTCAACACCCCACGGTCTATAATCAAGGCTTGGTAGATCGGAGCAGATCACTCCCTCTTCCCATATGTAGCATTAGGGTCGTTCACAGTTCCCTTTTTTCTCCCCTTTTTTGTTCCCTTTTTTGCTGGATCTTTGGTTTGGCTCGGATTTTGCCCGGGATTTTTTCCCTTTTCAACTAAGAGATGTAAAAAGGGTTGAAAAGGGAAGAAACCAAGTGCCCAGGTGTACCAGGAATGAAACGGCAGAAAAGAGGGTGCAAAAAAGGGAAGAAAAAGGGCCGGAAAAAGTGAACTGTGAACGCCCTGGTCCGCAGCTCCCTTTTTCCGTCCCTTTTTGCGCTCCTTTTTCGCTGTATGGGAGCTTTACATTGCTACTGTAGCCCGTAACCCCATGAAACACATTACGGGGGCCGGGACGTGACTACCTCTCATGATAACATCTTGATTCTCAAGTTGCTTGGTGTCGATTATATTGGATTGGGAAAAAGGGAGTAGATGGAAAAAGGGAACAAAAAAGGGAACAAAAAAGGGAACAAAAAAGGGAACAAAAAAGGGGAGGAAAAAGGGAACTGTGAACGACCCTATTGAACAAGTGATATTAATTCCACGAGAGAAACGGGTTCGACTCCCGCCGAAGCCGTTCAAGGTTTCAGTCTATCGCTTTGTTGATATCAACCTGACTCTGTCTGGTACATCTTTATTTGGTCGACCGCACACCGCGACCAACCACTTCTCGAGTTGGCGTCCAACAATGATTTACCCCCAAAGATCTAATCATAGAATGCGGACCTACCAGGCTATGAAGGCCGCGTGCTAGGAGTCCCACTGATGGCCTTTAAATGTGAACGAGTCAGATGACCTGGCACAATAGACGAATATAACCAATTCATTCGAAAAACAGTGGATTCCGCTTCCAGGAAATACATCGGGAAAAACTCTGTGGGGAATAGCGGCCCGGTTAGATATGTAGCCCAAAATAGCGCCAGTAGCCGCCATAGCTCTCACCGATCTCGCAATAGCAATCTGTAGTACTCAATAGCCAGGCATGCCGGAAAAATAGCTAGACATATCAGTCAGAGTAGTACTAATATAGATGTTGCTGCTCAACAACTTTGCGGCGATGAACAAGCTCGAATCAATTTCGGCACCACACAGAACTTCTTGTTATTTGAAAGTGATCTGATGTCCAGACAGCATTGTCTGATGCGGCGTGAATTGAGCAATGTTACTAAGTACGATGCGTAAGATTAGAGACCACCGGAAAGAACAACGAGGAAGTGGAAATGGGAGAAATCATCTAAGTCCATTTCAAGGTCCGCCATCAAAACTGCGGATGGTCCGTGCACATCACGTTTCCCTCCGATGGTTGGTTTTGATCCCATCTTTCCTCCTCTTCCTCTCACCGAGTCTCACCGTTGCCGGCGTTGGTCTGCGCTGGCTCGACCTGCATCCACACCCCTGCAAGCCCTCGCAAATCGGTGCAAGCTATCCCCCGGGCCCTGAAGTTCTCCAAGCTACCGTTTCAGCACTGTCCTGAGTGCCCTCGCGCTCGCTGTCTCAAGAGTCTCAAGTGTCGACGCTCCTCTGCAAAAGCTGCAAGCACGTCCTCAAATCATCTGCAGTCCATACAATCTCGCTGTTCACTTCGGCATGGCCAACAAAACAGCAAGAACCTCGCAAGAGGAAATACGTCGCAAGCACCGACGCCGTATGGACGGCGGCGTCTGCTCTCGTTCGCCAAGACGCAAGCATGGCACGATACTCCCCGCAGACCCGAAGCCAGGTCCCACAAGTCGGCGACGGCGGATAGTATGAGCGGAACGCGCGCGGGCTTTCTCGAGTAGGGGAGAGGGACGGTTCCCGCGAGTTTCGCTAGCACCTGGTCGGTTCCTTCTTTTTCAACCTCTCCACCATTTATTCTTATCTATTGCAGGATGTATTGACGCCTGGGTCCCTGTCACGCTCATCGACGCTGCCGCGGCGGAGTTCACTTTGGATGCATGTACGCGGCGCTCTACTTATGTGATCGGTATAAGCTGATGACCTCCAGCCAATCACGACCCGGGGAACCCCATGCTTCAGGTCTCTATATTCTCATCTGCGCCCGCGCGCGGCCGCGGGGCGGCTCTACTCGACGTGCTCTTTTCCATTGCCCTTCCATGTAGTTAATTATTTCAATGCATATACTTCACTCCTGTCTGCTGTCCGAGATTTGTGAATGACTAAGTTTACTTCGAGGCTATGGACTGTTCCAAAGCCCTCCGCTGCTACGGAACTACTGTAGCCGTTTATAGTGTTCCGTAGCTCCTGCCTCCAGCTACAGACCAGGGACCTGTCTACCGTGCTACGGGAGCTACTCCGGCTATGTTGTGCTACGTAGTCAAGTGATTTTTTCCTGATGTTTTGTGTCTCCGCAACGACCGCCTCTCCGATTTCCGCCTGACTTGGCGGTCGCCGGTCGTCCCCTGCTCTCTGTCGGAGTCCTTGCTCGCTAAATTGATCGAAAGTACCTCTTGCCTCCCCAGGGCTTTGTGAGGTTCTATTTTTCGTACGACAGAAAATTTAAACCAGAAAACCGCGGGTTCGAGTCAGCAGCATGCTTTTTGGGACTTTGACTTCTAGGTTCAGCTCACTGCCAGTATTCCTGTCGTACTAGAGGCTAATAGCGTCCCTTGCGTCTGACTTCCCGCCGAAGCCGTGGTCCGCATCGTCCTATTTTTTTTTCTCCAGCCCGCCATCGTGCTCACCCGTGGCTTATCCACCGCGCAATTTCGGGGGAGTGAGTGCACTTTTAATCACTAGCCTAATGAACACGAAATCCTCAATAATTTGCGCCACCCTTTCTGGGCCTGCGTAGTTTAGGCGAGTATTTATTCAACCCACGCCTGCCTATCATGAAGGCTCCATAGATCAAGGCAGAACGCTCTCGTCCGGTTATGGATGGGGGATAATTTTCCGTGGGACAAGCGAGTTGAACTCCCGTCGAAACCGTGAGTGACCAACCTTTTTTGTTCCGCCGATTTCTTCCTTGGACGTTGACTTCACCGAAATCGTGTTTCGGTACCGTCGAGTTCACCGAGATTTGCAATCTACCTACCTCTCTCGCATTGATCGAACATCTGTTAAAACAATAAACAATCCACTGCGGGTCAAATCTAGGTGCGGATTTATTTAACCCTTACCGCTGCTACTCAAAGCTTCGTATATCAATTTAGATCACTCTCGTCCCATGAGGAAGTAATTTGGTTCCAGAGAGAAGCACAGGTTCCAGTCCTGCCGACGTCTTGAGATGCTTCGCCACTCACACTTTTTTGTTCCGCGGAGTTCTTTTTACTGGGACGCTGACTCGCCCTAAATTGTGTTTTAGTACCGTCGAGTTCACCGAGATTGCAACCAACCACCCTCTATCCCTCCTGAACTGGTGCCAACACTGTTCAATCCCTCAAGACACCGCACTCGTGCCCTGGCCTGTGTTTAGTTAGGTGTGGATTTATTCAACCACCTCCATCCTGAAAGTAAGAATTTAGATCAATGCAGATCGCTCTCATCTTGCAGTAAAGATGGTCAGTTCGGACGAGAGATCTATGGCGTTCAAAGTGCACTTTTAATGATCCGCTATGTAAATTGATGTTTTTCCGTTTTGCGCTACCTCTGTTGGGAAATTCACGCTTTTCCGCTACTTATTGGACTTGAAGACGGACCAAAAGAGGAAGCGGAAAAACCTGAAATTTCCGCTCCCTTCATTGGGTCGATTACGGCTAGCGCTACCTCTATTGGGGTAGTTTGTGATCGCGCTACTTTTAGCGACAGTTTTGTGATCGCGCTACTTTGGACTGTCGCGACTCAAATCGCGCTACTTTCCATGTTTCGGACTTGTGAAATTTTCGCAAAAAACTTTTATAATAAACAGAAAAATTGTTAAGTATGTACAGCCTACATACAGCCTACTACGCCTACTACCGTCGATGTGACACTACATAGTAAGCCTGATGTGCCAACTCATTCCGCTGCCCTCTGAGCTCCTTTCTTTTGCCTCTCATTAGATGTACTGCCTGCCCTGGCAGCACGAGCCGTTCGTCATGGGGTGGCTACGGAGCGGCCCCCGTGGCACTGGTGGATGAGCTGGTGGATGTTCCGGGACCCAGGCTGTCCTGCCTGCTACCGACTTGCACCTGTACTCGCTGTGGGGCTGGTTCCTTGTCCATGGCTCCCCGTGTTCAGTAGGTCCTTTTTCTCTCCCCCTCCGTCCTCCGATGCCATCGTGGTAGTCGCCGTGTGTCGCAGGTGAACCTCTTTATAGAAGGCGCACCCAGGCGAGGTCGACAAACCATGCCCGAACATGAGGGAGCAGAATGCAGAGCTGGATTATGGGCGGACCATCGCAGATGTCCTCCCAGTACCGTGCTGTTCCGGTGTCACATCGACGGTAGGAGGCGTAGTAGGCTGTATGTACATACATAACAATTTTTTTGTTTATTATAAAAGTTTCTTCGCGAAAATTTCACAAGTCCGAAACGTGGAAAGTAGCGCGATTTGAGTCGCGACAGTCCAAAGTAGCGCGATCACACAACTGTCGCTAAAAGTAGCGCGATTACAAACTATCCCAATATAGGTAGCGCGAGTCGTAATCGACCCAATGATGGGAGCGGAAGTTTCAGGTTTTTCCGCTCCCTCTTTTGGTCCGTCTTAAAGTCCAATAAGTAGCGGAAAAGCATAAATTTCACAACAGAGGTAGCGCAAAACGGAAAAACATAGCGGATCATTAAAAGTGCACTTTGAACGCCATAGAGATCCCGCCGAAGCGGTACGAAGTGAGGGGACCATACCATTTTCCTTTCACATCCGAACAATCCACGTTGTTGCGGGCGGCCATATGTAAATGTGCATTTCTTCAACCTCTCGATCCAATTTCTTTCTCAAGACTTCATAGATCAAGGCACATCACTCTAAATAACGAGTTCTTCTCCCACGACCTCACGGGTGCGACCCCCGCTGAAGCCGTGGTGCATCAATATATATGGTTTTCCTTCGGTCCGAGATCGTGCTCACCCACCGCAAAATGAGAATGACTAGCCTAATGGTACTGAACACGACTTCATATCCGGAATAATTTTCACTACCCTTTCTTTGCCTGCGTAGGCGAGTATTCATTAAACCACCTGCTGCATCTCATTAAGGCAGATCCCTATCGTCCTTTTAAATGCTGCCGATATCAGAGCGCCCGAGAGAAATGCGGTTTCAACCTCGCAGAAGCAATTCACGTGAGTTGTTGCCCGCATCTCTTATTTTCGTGTGTTGTTTTGTTCAGTGAGATGTGCAATAAGTAAACCCAGCCTTTCACCTCTCTCGAAGTGACACAGGCATCTCTTCAAATCCACTCTGCCCTGCCTTCCTCTGGATTTATGCACATATTTATTCAACGCCCCCCGATCATCAATCAAGGCTGAGTGCTGATCACTTTAAGGTTACTGTGAGAGAAATGTGGCTTTACAGCAATTGGCAGTACCGAAGGCGCGAATCAGAAAATTGCCGTTTTGGGCAATTTTCGATTCGCGCGACCGATTTGCCCATAACTCGACAGAATCTTCACCAAATGAGCTGAAACTGAGTTAAATAATTCGGCCTAATCCATACGCTATTAGTGATAGAAAAATATCAGCGAAATAATATCATCTTTCACCGTGTATCATATCATCTTTCACCGTGTATCATATCAGCTTCTTCCGACCGTCAAATTCGGTTACCGAGCTCAAATCTTGTCCAAAAAAAGTGAATTGCTGGGAGCGGCTACATATGAGTGCATACTGTATTTTTATAGAGCCAAAATTATCAATATATTTTTCACTGACCTTCCTTCCTCTTCCGATGGCACTTTGTGCAATTCAAAGAGAATGCACTTTATCTCCATGAACTTTGGGTCAAATGAGGAAAGAAAATGACTCAGGGGGTTGCAGCACACATATCTAGAGGTATGCAGGAAAAAACAACTCGCCTTGGTACTCATTCTCTCCCTTTTTCTCTTCTGCAAGGGGGTTACGAGGGAAATGTAGGTTTGACCCCCGCCGAAGGCATGAGCAAGGGAAACACTGCTCTATTGCCCCATGCAGGATTCCCTCAACACAAACCTGGACATCTCCACCCCTGCTCATGTTACTGGCCATCGACCCCTGCTCTCACAGCACACTAGCACATTTATTTAACACTGAAGACTTCCTAAATCAATGCAGATCAACACAGATTATCCTCGTCTTATGGTTGAACATCAAATAAAAGTGGATGTGGGGAATGCGGGTTCGAGTCTCACCGAAGCCATGCTAAGGAAAATTGCTTTTAATCACGGATTCCAAATTATGGGAGCCATGGACAACTGGTTTTTTCCAGAGGGGACTTACAGGCCTTGTCATTTACCGTTTTACACCTCAAATAAAGGACCTGGTTTGTGAGGTGGGATTAGTTTTCCACAGTATCCTCGGCACTTGAGAATCCCAGCCTCTTTGTAAAACATGTGAGTTCAAGGATAATATCGGACATTGGTCATTATAAATACTAAAGAAAGGAAGACAGAAGGCGAGATAGTAAGCAGGCATAGCCGACAAGTGAGCAACAACAACTAAGTGCGGGTATATGCTTGACACCACAACATGAATCTATATAAGAAAAGACGTCCCCCTGTCCAAATGATGTCATTTGCTCCACAGTTCCGACGAGATGTTGAGATTTTCACAGCGGCTCCACTGAACTGTTGAATTTCTATTTATAGCTGTTTAATTGTTCAATGCAACTCCGGGAGGCACCATCCGGACTCCGCAACTCAAACTAACACCGGAATAAGCTCTTTCCTCTCACCCAGACCTGGATTCTCTGTCTCTCCAACTTCTTCAGCCAGGCTTCCAGTTGTTGTTTTGAGGGTTGCACTGGGTGCATGGATGTCTGAGAGATGTGTCAAGCTCCTTGTGTATCCTCCATGCACATCTCCCATGATACTCAGAAGTTCCTCATCAATGAGTGCAACTTTTTTGGCTTGAGATGATCGTTCAAACAGAGATCTTGCACTTTGCCAATATTCTGTTGCCTTCAACACATCCCCATTTTCCTTTGAAATGTATCCAAGTTGAAGCATACATTCTGCTCGGCTGCGGTGGACATCCATCTGTGTGAATCCCTCTAGGGCAACTGCCAGAAGGCTGACTGCTGTATCCTGATCCCCTTCGGTGCAGGAAATACCCCCTAGGAATTGGAGAGCCTTATGAACATCTAGCTTTTGCTGTGACTTTGAGGCATGCACAAGATATACTATTGTCCAGGAAGATGGCCAATTTGTTGAACCCCAGAGACTTCTATCACCAAGTCTCTCTAAACAATAGTTCACCATTTCAGCCCGATTGCCCCAAAAGAATGAAAGGCACTTGTGGAAAAGCAGCTTTGCAGATGGTTGATTTCTTTCTCTCAGATGGAGGGCTCCCATTAGAGCATCACAGGTCATTGCATAGAACACATATTCCAATGAATTGAATATTGATTTTGCTGTATCAATCTTCCTTTCCACATCTTCCATTGGTACACCCAAAAACACCTCGACTTCTGCAATATTGAGCACAGCAAGGGCATGAGTAAATGCCACTAGCTCAACAGGGGCTCCCTGAAGAATTTGCCTGTGGATATCTCGGGCCTCCACATATTCTGACTTCAGCTTGTAGATCTCTGCCTGAGTGCCCATAACTACGTTGTCAAACTCACCAGCAGACATCCCACAGTGAAATAAGAGGTCTCTTGCCCTGCTGCAGAGAGAGGCTGCATATTTGTAGTTTCCAAGTGCTTCACAACATTGTGCTTCAATGTTTAGTGCCCGTGCTTCATTGTATAAATCTGCAGAATTCTTTGCTAGCCTCTGTGCCTCAATTGCATATATTTGGCCTGCAGCTGGATCGCCCATGCGCCACTGGAGACGTGCTAGACTAATTGATAAAATACACTGTCTTTTGGTGTTCCCAGTTGAAATTGCCAATGAGAGTCCAGTCTGATAGTAATTTGTCGCTGTGGGAATATCATCCTTGGAGTACTGATAATAGACTCCTAAAGTGATGTAAAATCGACCTGTTGAACCTGTTCAATTATGAAGAGAAGATATTGCTCAAGGACTTACATTTGAGGTCAGGCTCATCAAAATGAGGTAATTGTTTTATCCCTTGCTCAACCAGTACTGCGGGATTAGGAATTGGATGATATTGCCAAGAATCAAGGATCTCTGTGATATAAAGGACCTCCAGTCCACTCGGTAGAGGTTGAATATGGGAAATATGATCCGTCAAAGGGATCCGGCCATGTCCAATACTTCTACTGAAAGTATTGAGATATAGGATGCAATAGATTGTATCAACGGCTGCAGGATTCTGGTGCTGGAGCCTGTTGAGAAGTAGGCTCTGGATATTTGATAAATTGGATGTGATCCGTAGGACTGTCTCAGAAGTTGAGACAGTCCCATGATATTTATGCCCAAATTCCAAAAGCTGATGAAAGTAATTGAGAACAGCCTGAACAAGAGAATCCATGGGAGGGTAAGATCTTGCCATGTATTCCCGAATGGGTACCAGAGTCTTTAACCGTCTATGATCATCACTATAGGCCAATGAGGTGGACAACAGGGTTGCCTTACACCTAAGGATGTCTTTTATTGGAAGCTTGCTTTGTACCAGCTCCATATCTGAGAGGCCATCTGGGAGCATTGAGAGAAGGCTCAATAGATCCTGGCAATGAGGCACAGATGTGATTCTGGGGCTTGATAGAGACATTGAAATGGATAGATCAAGATTTGACCGCTTGTCATAGCCATCTGAGATAACAGAGGTTTTTTCTATCTCCCAATGGGCCAGTACACTGGGGCAACCCTCAGATTCAACCATGTGGGCCAGGAGATCAATTGCAAGTGGCATGTTGTCAGTCAGGAGGAGAACTTTGTCAATGTCATCACTATTGTGACAATCATCTGCAATATCTATGAAAGTCTGCCGGGCAGCATCCAGTGTCAGGGGTTTTAAAGCTGGCAAGAATGGCCGAGTCCAGTGCACAGAGGCTGGTCTTTCTGTCCCTCGCATTGTGATCTACTAGAATGTTAGTTACAACACTGAGGTGAGAATATCAGTACCTACAATCAATGCGAGGTGTTTTACATCTGTAAGCAGAGATAAAAACCCCTCAATATCTCGGCGAATTCCTGTCGGCTCCCAGAGTGTCTCCAGGTTATCCAGGACCAAAAGGCAGGCTGGATTGGTGGCAAAATGATGCAAAACCACTTTGGCCAGATCTTTCTTTGGCTTCAGCCCCAAATGGGCCCCAATCAGGATAACCAGTTCATCTTTACTCGATGTAGAGTCGCAAGGAACAAATAAACGATTCTGGGCATACTTCCCAGTGACTGTTGGATGATGCAAAACAGCTCTTGCAAGATTTGTCTTCCCTATTCCACCTGCACCCAAAATTGCTATCCTCGGTGTCTTCTGCATGAATAGTTTGAGAATGTCGGAAAGTTCAGATTCTCGACCATGGAAGATTTTTGGTTCCGATGGCAGCATGGAAATTGAAGTTGAGCTTGATCAGAATAGGATCAGCTTCAATTTTATCAATCTTAGGTTGGACCATACCTGTTGTAGGAGCTAGAAAGGACCCTAGTTGTCTGTACAAAGTTACTGCTTGTTGCACCTAGAATACAAGGTCTACCCACCAATGACCCTCCATCTGAAGTGGTCCTATCAGAAGAGGCATCAATCAAACTCAGAACCTCTTGATGTCTGTCTTCTGCAAATTTCTGCATGATTCCAACCTCATTGAGGAGATGGATATCCTGGAGCTGTTTTTTTTTTCGGTTGAGTACCTGAATGTATATATGAAACACCAAACCACTTCACCTTGAAATGATCTAGTGCCTCCCGCAAACCCATGTTACAATCCTTCAACAGTTTACTCATTTCTCCCTGACGGAAAAAGTGCCTGATCTTGCTTTTATCCTGTTGGGCCTCCACAAATGTGTGGATCTTGTAGAGTGTGCTGAGAACATACAATCAGCAACAATTTATTTCCAAGGAGAGGCATACTCTGTGAAATTCCCGAGATGATTCAACACGCTTGGTGAAAAATCTGGACTAATCTCTGGCTTCATATGGAGAGAAACAATTGCACAGAGCAACCCATAGGTTTGCTCCAACAATTGGACACAATCACTTTTGTTTTGCTTGACAGTCTGGCAAAAGTGAGATGGATTTTAGGATTGATAGTAGAAGTGTACCTGCACAGCAGTCAGCAGAGACTTGGCAGTTTTGGAGATAGGTTCCAAGAATGGAGTCTTGAAGCTATTAGCAAGGACCTCGAGGGTATCCACTGCTATAGTGAAACACTTCAGAATGTTGTTTAACTGGATTTCGGTTGCAATAGGCTGAGGAGGCATTTGGGCTGATGGGCAAGAATTCTGAGTGTGCTGGTGACACGGTCCTTTTTATCCTCGATGTATGTGGGAGGTTAAATATTCATTGGCTCATCATATGATTATCACTCTGATGTTGCACTGATGATTGGTGCCCTATTCTAATGTAGATGCATATGCATCTCTGTTCATTGATCATGTAACCTTGACGATGTTACATGTATCCTCATAGAAGGTATACTTGGGCTATAGATACCCTCCTTGTTCATCTGCCAAGGACTGATGTCAAGGGAGATCATCCCGCTCGGAACCTGTGAGCTTGAGAAAAACACAATTGAATAGTGATGGTAACAGCCTTTCCCCACATTCTGTCAGAGAATCCATACAGAGTGAGTCGTGGACACATCAAATCAAATCAAACTACTGGAGCCGGTATCAATGTATTTGACCCTGTTGATCATCAGGTTAGTGGATTCCACATCATATTTCCCTGTGCACTGCACACACTCACGATCAGAAATGGCAGCAGAAGGAAAGACATGATGGATCTCAACTTGATGCCAGGAGAAAGTCCTGAGTGTCTTTTATCTATCACCTACCAAGTGATGAATAAAGCTCTATGCTTCTCACCTGGATTGCGGCAAAAAAAGGTGGGAGGGACGAAGAGTGCTTGGATATCCGACAATTGAAGGAACTAGGCTGCACATGCGCCCCGGAACTTGGCCGTGGCTTGCTCATCATGACGGAACTTATGCAATAAAAAGCTGGCCAATGCCGCTTCTACAAGGCTTCGAAACCAGTGTTCGCCCGAAGGCCTTCAAATTCAGGTCTCTAGATTGTGAAGGCCTTCTGAAGGGTGAAGGCTTCAGCGTGAAGGGTACGCGAAGGGGTTCATTTGATTTTCCCACGCTGTTTGACACAGCCGTTTCGACAAGTCCAATTCAATAAATTACACATGATACTCGTCCTTCTATCTCTATGACCCCATCGTCGGGGACATCGTCCTCCAACTCTTCTGCCAGTGCCTGCATCAACAGCTCTTCCTCCTCAATCACCCGCGCTGACGGTGATGTCAACAGTCAGCCAGCGGCGCACTAACACTTTGCATCTGGTTTTTGACGCAGACCTTGCAGTAGTTCTTGTAGTAGCTTGTATTCTGTTTCTCACCCCGCCAGAAGTGAGTTTGGCGAGGAGGACGCAAATTTTCGAAAATTACATAATACATACACGTGATATCTGAAGGCCTTCGGAACGGCGCGAAATTCTGCCGAAAATTCTGAAGGCCTT
>JARGYA010001062.1:0-25101 GCA_029204335.1 Mycena vulgaris | reverse complement strand
AAACAAGCCTAATTACAGTTTAAAATGATCCAATCTCGACTCCAGACGCACAATAAAAGCTCAATAATTCGCTGGGACCTCTACTATACGTATAGACCGGCTGGACGATCATCCCCCGGCGCTAGTACTCATTTCGTCCTCCTTGAAACCCTATTTTGTGTATGATATTAGAGCGAAGTCCAAAATAGAGACCCGAAGAAAGCGGAAAAAGAGATAGAAACGCACAATATCCCTTATAATTACTAACATGTTTTAATCTTACACCGGATTCAATACGACGAGGGGACGCGTTGGCGGCGGTGGGCGGAAACTGCCGAAGAGTTTAGGGCAGGTTGATGGGCACTGCACGTGATTTACACGATGACGTTCGTCATCCAAATTAAAACTCAGATCGACCGGTCTCTCTACGAACGATTTGTCTTCGTACGAGAGATCGGTTACCGGTCTAGATTTTAGATGCCAGCGAGCAGTGTGGCGGCGAGTCTGGCGGTGATGGGAATTGGGCCGGTCGGCGACGGCAGGCCTCCCGCTCTGGCTCAGAGTCGGAAACGTGGTGATATCAGACGAGGTGCGTCGAGGAATGGGCGGGACGAGCACGAGAAAGAGCTGAGATCCAGGATTACCGACCGCAGTGGTGGAGCCCATGACATCATTGATGTCATGGACCTATATCAACCACCACCGCGTTACGCCGGGACTCCACTCTCTTTCTTCCGTCCCACCACCATCCCACTTCACTTCCTCTGAATCCCAGGTGCGTATCCTGGCGCCACTATTCATCAACTTGTTCATTAATTGTGGTTAACCCTAGTTCCACCGTGGCCTTTCTTCAACTTGCAGTCCCGCCGGTGCGCCTTTGAATCTTTTGCAATTGCTAATGCAGTCCTCCCGTTGAGTTTCGGCGGAGCTGTCCCGGTGCGTTATCCGTGACATTCTCAATATCAATCTCATTATCATCTGCACCAGGCACCTCGACCAGTATGTCAATCAATTACCAGTAGCCCACTCGCTCATGTTCCTAGGATTTCAAGCAATTGTATGTCGGTAGCTTGTACTTAGTCTTCAATATATTATTTCTCCATTACTGCTGTGTGAACGATCTGAATTTGAAATATTATTGAGCGTCGGCCGCGTCGTGCTAATAGCTGGGTGAGTTTGGTGTCGTAAAAGCACTCCCAAGGTCCCATGGCGCTCGGGAACCATGGGAGACCTTGGAACGAGCGCCGTGGCTTGGAAGCACTTTCAAGAATCCCAGATGTGTCCTGGAAGCCACCTTGAGGCATTTGAGCATCGAACGGCTTGGAACGCCTTCAAGGCCGTTTAAAGCCGAATAGGATTTTCCGACACAAGTGTTCCATAAAACCTAGGTCGAAAGAAGTTGAAGACATCATTCGATCCACGACTTATTCTGCATGATTTTCTATTGTTCCCCGAATCTACTCTGTAATCCGGATGAATCTGTTCAGCGACCCATAGTTGGATTGTTCGGCTTCAGCATCATGATCTAACGAACTACCCCTGTTTAGAGCTTGGCGCGGAGAAGTTCCTTGGACCGGGTTCTAATATCATGGCAACATTCTCGCTGTACAGTCTCGTATCTTTACCAGTCCCACTTTACTCTTCCTCTTTCCCAAACACTCCGCGCGTCTAACACCAGTATTCTCTCTCACCGTGTCTTTCGGTGGCTCTGTATCATTCCAGTCAGGACTGCGATGAGCCTGGAAGGTTTGAAGGTGTAGGCTGAAGACTGTTTAGTGAAGACTCTAGATAGATTCCGCGCGTCGATGTCCCCAATCACGCAGAACTCGAGGTTTCTCAACAGGTAGGTGCCAAAATTAAGCCGTGGGAAGATATTACGTCAGATCACCGTTCAAACAAGATGGACAAAGACAACATATTCAAGCACGTAAACTGGGGCCCACTTTTTGGGGCGCATCAAGATTGCCTGTTCCCAAAATAAGCTCCGCAGCCTCTTTTGACCTCGGCGTAATAGAACACTTGAACGGCAGTGGGGTTCTAAGAATTGGGTCAGTGAATTCCACGTCAAATATGCTATACTCACACCACAAGTTCAGAAATATGCCCGGGAGGTGGCTCAATCGACTGTACATCTTGATCGACAGTCGTGGCTATGTCGAATACGGCGAGCATAGCCGCGATCATAACCCAGAGCGTGTCCCACGCCATGTGCCGTCCAGGACAAGCTCTTTGGTACTTTCAGTGCCGTTTATGCGAGCCCATATGCAAGCCACTCACCGCCTACCGAGGCCGAACGCTGCTTCGGGGTCTCTTATCGCTGGGTTTAACTGGCGGTCAATAAGGAACCGTTCCGGCTTGAATAAATGTGCCACCAAAAAAGTAAACATGTTCTACTTCGTCGTGGAGCATAGCCCTTCAAGATAAATAAGTATATTATCAACGACTGCTTAGTGGGCCGGACTAGTTAGTGGGCCATTTCGTCCCTCTAAGGCCATGAGTGAAAGTTTCTTATAATGTCTTACCTGTAAGTTGGAAGGGATGTAGGGACGCCTTCGGAAACAAAATTTGGGCCAATTTGATGGAGTTGATCACAAGCCGTGCCGGCCTGATCACCCTGCGGGATGCCGAGCACGTGTTTTCTTATTCCCGCTTGGCATCGACAGCTTGTATCTCCACGCCCTCTCGTCTCGACGACTTCTGGTGCTCGATCTGTTCGTAGGATGTCTGGCTACATTCTGTGCGCCTTCGGATCGGTGGAAATGCTCTTCTCTGCCACTAATACCCTCAAGTTTCAAGTCAGCATGTTCCCGAAGGCTACGCACTCGCCAATCGATTATTGGATGCTATGGTGGCGTTACCCTTCCGAGATTCGGTCTGTGCAATCTCCATGGTGAGTGTAGTCCATCCATGGGGAAGCTACCTTTTCTCAGACTCTGTGCATCCGTCATTGTCGCGTACGGTGTCCAAACACCGGTTTATGCAACCCCGACGCTTCGAGTTTTTCTGGGGAGATGGACGCCCGTGGCCGAGGAAGTGGTGATTCAGGTACGATTACTTAGATCCCCTGATGATCATATCAGCTGACTTTAGATCTGTACCTCATATTGGTGCTGCGCGGCGGCACGCTTTTGGATGGGTGGATTTTGACCTACCAATGATCACAATCCATATCCCCATAATCCATCTCATTATGTTTGTTTTCCATTACATATGAGTTTTACCCTCTTCCAATGTCATTATGTGGCATATTGGCCCCGTACGGCCATATTTAGCTGGTGTGGCCGCCCGGCTTTTGCTATCCGGACCCAAAACCAAGTTCTTGACTCAAACCAGGCTAGAGGCCAGGAATGATTAGCCCTGTACATCATAGTAGCCCATTTCATGTGTTTAACAACCCTTTTACGTTTGCCCTTGTGCGAGGAAAGCAGGGCGACGTCAATTGTGGCTGACTGGAAAAGTTCCGGCACCCGGCCCAATAAGCCGTTTTTTTTTGCCGTTTTTGGACATGCCGGCGCAAAATATTCGCCGAGGCATCAAAACGTAGGGCCACCGACCTCAATCGATTCGTACGATGCCAGACTACACCCTCCGTACACACCAGCCGCAGTCTTCCAATTTAGCGGTGCATGGGACACTAAAACCCTCAAGGTGGCCCTCTAGCCAGTCGCCGATAATCTGAGTAACTTAGGGCCTGATCGGGTGCATCAGGATTTCGTTAGAATTTTTCTAGAATCCCGTATGTACATGGATTTCGTCCCCAAACCAGAACAGAATCTCTAATACGGCCATTCTATGAACGCTCGAGCACCGTCAGTGGCAGAAAAAATATGGTTTAAAATTTCCCACGAGATCCTGGGATGGTACAGCAGATTCTAAGCTCAACTCTAGAACGGTTTGAATATTTGAACCCATGTCTTCCCTTCCATCTCACCTCACCCACATTTGAGTAAAAACATGCATTTCCCCTTCTAGGGTGGTTTAGGGACGAATCGTGTGAGAAAGTATGTATAGACAAGATTCTATCAGATTCTGGCAGGAAATCCTGATGCACCCGATCAGGCCCTAAATGAAGATCGCTGAATAAGTTGGCACCGACCAGGAGGGTGGCAATAACGACTGATCCTGCCGGAATCCGATAGCCACGGTAGATGTCCTCCACGGCGATGAAATGAGGCACACCTGGAAGCTTGTTTGGATTCTGCGACACGTCATATTCAAGTCTGTGCTTACCGATTGGTGCAACAGTCCACCATCTCAGTACAGTCGCAAACTAGGAAGCGAAACGCTCAGGCCGCGCCGCGGATTGTGAGCTCAATACCGGAGGGATCGACTTGAATGTTGTTGTAGATAGGTGCTATGTCATCCTGGCTATCCGATAGTACAAAGATTCATGTGGTTAGGTGATGTCCTCGTTGAGAACGACGGCATTTTGTCTGCTGGTTCAAATTTGGCCAAATAACGTGAAAGCGAAACACTACAAAACAGTTTGATTTGCCTTACCCTTGGGATTTAAACATTCTCAACCTTGATACTCGTCATCTGGGACCCTAAGAACACCCTACAGACATTCTTCCCAGGTTTTCCTGGCTTGTGAGGGCACCAAACCAGAATGCCGGGAAAATAGTCCAAATAACTGTGCAAAAGAAATTGCGCAGCGCGGCCGCAATAAGAGCCTTTCCCTCAATTCCTTCGACGTACAGGGGTTTCATAATAAGGAGAATGACCTCCTAAAAACTCGGGTTAATCGTGGCCCGTTAATCTAGCGAACGGGCCGGTGTTTCGCTTCTATGTTGTGTTTCGCTTCCTAGTTTATGACTGTTATTTCTTTGAGGACGGCAGTAACATATGGAAGCGCCGCTTCGTCCGTAAAATCAGGTCACTGCCTGGGCTTACAACTGAGTCGATCTCTTTCTGCCCTTTTCTCTGGGCGTCGGGATTCTCAAGCATGGCTCGCACAAAGCCCAGCAGGGTGGCACTCGTCTATGAAAATGAACTGGGAAAACCACGGGCGCAAGGGCATTACCGAGTCAGTTCTCCCGGCGTATAGAGTTCCTGCGACCTCCTTTATATCTTGCTCCTGAACGGCTTCGCTTTCATTCTCATAAAGCGCGCGCAACTGGTTGGTCGTGAATGAGGGGCGAGCCACTCCCTCTACCTGTGGATCGACGCTTGAAGTAAGTTCACCGAAATATGTAGCCTTGATCTCACAAGCTTACCAACGCTCGTTTAGCATCCGTGAATGGGATATCCATCATTTTCTTCACCATTCCGTTCCACTCTGCCGCTTTCGTTTGAATTCAGCACCCGGGAACCAGTTAGGGATGTATTTCAAAGCAGGTAGGTTGTCCTGAATTGATCACATCAGATATCTGAATGAGGAGAATTTCAATTCAAAACACACCACCAGGAACCGTCCATGGACCCCGGCCGCGCTGATGGCACGAATGGCCGCGTGTGCTGCATTGAGATAAGGATCGTCCGATGGCTTCACATCCAACCCGTAAGCGATTGACATTATGATCGCGCCCGTAACGCTAGGAAGAGATTTGCATGTAAATGTATTGCAAAAATGGAGGACATAAACACGACATACTGCAAAAAGTGTTGAGCGAAGTCATCTGGGGTATCCAATATCCGCCGAATTAATTGATGGGCTGCCTGAAGCTCTTGTGGACGAAATAGCTAGCGGCGATGGGCTGGAAATCCTGGTGGAACAACCGCCGATGTGTCCGCCTGATTGAATGCTAATAAATACCCAAGGCAGGATAAATTTATTTAATCACCAAGTGTCCCCTGGGAGTCTTGTCAGAAAAAATGAGATGGAATTCCAAGCTTGCACTCACCGTATTTTTGAAAAGCTGCTCCAAGCAGTGAGTAGGTATTTCGATTGCCTGTTTAGATCTCACCAAACATAAAATCGCCCCCAGCTAATTCGTTAAGCATCGTGGATCGTGGCCTTGAGAGTGTCGGAAGTTGGATTTGAGATGATAAGTAGAGTGAATGGCGCACCTGTCGGAATATATCACTGAGCGTTTACCGAGAAGATCCTCCGCCGCTTGGACCGAAGAGATAACGACGATCGATGCACCAGCAGCATTTAGATGGATGATGTCCGAGTCTAGGACGGAGAGTAAATGTAAGTCGAGTTCAGAAAGGCCTGCCCACTAGATTCTTGGTTCCATTTCCAATATGTTTCCCACTCGGAATGCGAGGGCATACTGAACAAATTGCCAACGAGAGGCGATTTCCTTGGCCCCGGTGGGAGAGGCAGGGTAGAAGCTGAACGGCGCTTGAAGCAGGCTGAGATGATGATTAATAACAGCAAGCCACAGAATGTGGCGGGCAAAGACTCCATAGTGAATGTCTACGCCGCAGCTGACTGTGGCCTTATAAATACGGGGCATCCGCCATGCTCGGCTTATTATCTTTGATACGGTTGGCCTGGGACTCCGGTTTGATTTTTTGTTGCCCGTGGATGTCACACGAGAAGCCTTTCACAGGTGTTCATGTAAATATCTTGACAGATATGGGAGGATCCGACGGTCAAGAGACTCAGTTTGGAGGGGTCGGCCGTAATGAAGTGGATAAATGGTGAAATCGATGGAGCTCTACACTCTTCTGTAAGATTGTAGCGATTGTACTTCCCTGCTTGAAACCGACAGAAACGAATCCTTTCACATAATAGCTATAGATCGAATAAGCTCCGCTGTATACCCCGACCTCGGCTTGATGGAAACACTTGAAGGGTGCAGGAACACTGGACGAAATTCAGTAAACCCCAGTTTTAAAAATGTCACACGCACACTACAAGCTCAGATATGTGCCCTGGTGGTGGTTCAACCACCTTTCCATCCTCTCCGATAGGCTTATTGATGTTGAAGACAGCCAACATTGACGCGATCATGACCCAGACTGAATCCAAGCCCATGTATCTCCCGAGGCAGGACCTTGGTGTTTTCAGCATACATATCTTACACAATGGCGGCGAACTGACCAACGACCGAAGCCAAAAATGATATCCAATGGGTCTCTGACGGATAGGTTCAACTTGCCGTCGAGCAAGAAGCGCTCCGGCTTGAACTTGTGGGGCTCAGGACACACGGACCTGAATGGGTTAGCGGCAGGTTGATATGAGCGACGTTTGATTTGTACCTCATCGTGGAGCATCGCCCTGCATGACCTGATTGCGTCAGATTCAGCAACGAGAAATACCTCGTGCGCACTTACCAGGAATTCGCGATAACTACGGAACCGGCCGGTATGCGATAACCTCGGTAAGTGTCGTCTTCAGTAAACAGCATGTGGCACAGCTGAAACATTTTCCAGCTTTTCCAGTCGATGTAAGAATAAAATGCCTACCAATGGGAGCGACAGGCCACATTCTCATGGTTTTCTTTTACCACGGCTGTGACGTAAGGCAGCTGATCCTCGTCCTCGAAACCAGGCAGATGACCGGATCTTATTACCGCGTCGATTTCTTGCTGTGCCTTTTTCTGGGCTGTCGGATTTGCTGGCGTGGCTCGCAGGAACATTAGAAGGATAGTCCGAGTCTGCGTGGTTACACCGTCATGAAAACACATTGATTGAAGATGAAACTGTGACCTACAGTATCCGTTCAGTCGCGTAGATTGTTGCAGCAACTTCCTTTATGTCCCTTTCCTGTGACTCCAGGGACATTTTCGTTCTGCCGTCACGGGAGAGGAGTCTGCTTGTTATGAACGATGGCCGCTCGATCCCGTTCGCCTATCGAGCGAAATTGGACGTTAAATTTCCCTCCAGAGTAATTTGGGACCTCAAACACTCATCATGGCGTCTTTCGAGGCCGCGAATGCCTGGTCGACCATTTCTTGGACAGTTCCTTCCACTCGGCCGCCTTCCGTTTTGATGCAGCTCCAGGGAACCAAGAAGGAACATGTTTCAAGGCCGGGATGACATCCTACTTTTCCTGAAAAAATCGTCGGGCTATGGACAAGGCACTCACTATTAGGAACCGTCCAGGAACTGCGGCATGGCTCAACACACGGAGGGCTATGTGTGCCAGGTTGAAGTAGGGGTCATCGTGAGGGAGAGTGTCCAGACCGTACGCCATAGTCATCATAATCCCGCCAAACACACTGGACGTAGAAGAATTAATGTGATCCATGGCCCAAGTAAATTGGAGCTACGGACTAGTCAAAGTGCTCGTCATACACATCCGGGTTATCGAGCATACGTCTCAGCAAATCGTGGGCCTGCTAAATCTCTAGAGAGCGAAACCGTCGAGCTGATACGGCGTTGAGCTCGTGATGGAAGTGACGGCGCTGGGCACGCCTATCAAGAGCATAAACCAGGGGTTTAGACAGAACGGTTGATTCATACCAGGTATCGCTTAGAATAAACAATGTTTGCAAGGTGACGCGGGATACAGTCTGAGACTCACCATATCTCTGTAATGCTAAGGGAAGCATAAGGTTAGAGACAAAAATGAGGTGAATCAGCTGCATTCCAAACATAAAAGTGCCGCCCATTAGTTCCAGCATGTGCCCTCTCGGTCTAGGGAGTTCAATCTCAATTCAACGATGTGGGCATGTAGAGCATACCTATGTGAGTATATGGCTGAGCGTTTGTCAAGCAGATCTTCTGCTGCCTCGAGCGAAGATAGCAAGACGATGGAGGTTCTCATGGCACTGAGGTGTATCACGTCCGAGTCTGTTGGGTTTTACATTAGGTTTTGGTTTCCTTTCGGCAGCGTGCCTACCATATTTTTGCTCCACTTCCAATAGGTTTCCCACTCAGAATGAAGTGGCATGCTAAACAGATTGCCGACCAAGGGGAGTTTCCGTGGACCTGGTGGGAGAGGGGGCATGAAACCGAAATTTAAAGTAGAGTATCGACACAGCTGAAACACATAGAGAGGCGCAGATCAAAGGTAGAGGGCCAGAATCCATGGCACCGTCGATGAGATGACTTTTGGGATGAAGCAGAGCGTTGAATTCCCCGCCCAGTAAGTCCACAGGGGTGGTTCGTAGGCAGGACGTGAAGGCCTTTTGCTTTTTGGTCAGTGGGCTCAAGTCCGAAGATTAGGCAAGTTGGAAGATTAGGCTGTAAACGTGATCGAAATCTGGGATAGCGAAGCGGGAAAGCATAAAGGTGAGAGCGGCCGTTGATTCACTGCCGCTGCGAAGTCGCATATGGGAGTACAGGACCGCTATTGAGAGGGATTTTGTCAAGAGAGACTCCCTGAGTGGTAAACGGTGCGAAATCCCGCCGGGCCTCGAGCGATGAGGCATTGGAGGCA
The DNA here is from genome assembly GCA_029204335.1 of Mycena vulgaris. NCBI lineage: Eukaryota > Fungi > Basidiomycota > Agaricomycetes > Agaricales > Mycenaceae > Mycena > Mycena vulgaris. The sequence continues at coordinate 15,845 of JARGYA010001062.1, read as the reverse complement.
AAACGACGGCCGCATGATCATTGCGCCGTACTCAGACCCGGATCGACTTTCAAGTTCGCGACATTCGCACCTTTCGCGTGCGCATCACCCCCCGCCTTCACCGAATGTATCCGACGCATTCGATTTCCGAACCGCCGAGCAGCGCACTGCCGCGCACCGAAGCGCGGGTGGCGACCCGCTTGAGACCCGCGCTTAGGACGAAGTTTGCCAGCCTTCCTTTAGGATGGAGAGAGGAAGTTCGCCTGGGTCCCGCGCCCACTAAGTTCGGAGCCGTCTGCGCAGCGCACTGTTGTTACTTCGGTAAGAATCGGATCACAATCGGATCGAATGTTCCGAATTATCCGCCAAGTTGAACTTCAACAGCATTGTCAATGGCATTAGCAAAGCCTCTGGAAGACTAGGGCTACTCCAGAGACGCTGAAGATCTATTTAAACCAAATTCCAATTTCCTCTGTTAGTTGTCGCTCAATTCTGACTCCAAAGCTTCAAAGGTCTGTCTCGTCATCCCTTCTGGAGACGGGACAGGAATTCTCCTCGACTAATCGTGCCGTCATGTTTCAGTCTTGATCTCAACTCCAACTTGTAAACTGCGTCGCAATGACGGTACATCATATCCAGCGACCCAACCATATCGGATTCGCAGACCTGGGTTCGTCGAAATACCCATATCCGCTCGGTACTTGCACACCGAACTTTTTTTGTGCGGAAGCTTCAACTCGAGCTGCAGCTTTTCACTCATTTTCCCATTTGTTTCTGAATCGTCCCGACTGGCGCTCTGTTTACATTTCCAAAGTTTGTATGGCTAAATCTATCCAAGACAGGTCCGACTTGAACAGCTCCGATCTAGCCTATCTCGCCCCCCTGTTGTGACGCGGGAGTCAAGAAATGCCAAGCTGTCTTTAGGAGTTAATCATCTCAACAAGGTCCCGATCTCGTCGCAGAACATCATTACCGAGAAGCAGCAGTGATGCTCGGAGGGTAGGCAGATATGGGTACATTTGACAGGGCCACTATGCAACGCCGAAAGTTCGGGACCAATCACCTTCCTCGATAATTTCGGTTTAGTTTCGGTTTCTTGGATGGTCTCCTGTGAGTTATTTATGTACCTAGCAACGCTACCGGTCATCAAGCTAGCGAGCGATCTTCTATATTTGATGCTGCTTGAGAAAGTGCGGTCCACATTTCTACCAGACACACGAGTCGGTTACAGGCTCAAAGCCTCGGGCTAGTACGGTTTGCGGGAACTGATGTCCATACTGAAGTCAATCTTCAATCCGCCGGGGATTCCGCGTCCCTTTCGACCTCTCTATTCGAAGAGGCTCTGATGATCCACATAAGAATCTCTATTCACTTTCGTGACGTTCTCGCTCTCGTCGAATGTTTCTCATGCTCATTGCTGATCCGCGAAACCAGTACCTTGAGATGGGTTGTTTTGTCCCATCCTCATCTTCTCGAAGGGTCTGATCTATTCTATAGGTTTGATAGATCCAGGCTGAGTTGGGGACAGCTTCGCTACTCGGATTTTGACTGATTGAAGCGTCTGGGTGGTGCCATAACTATACCAGCCTGTTGCGCATTGCAAATTTCTGGGTCCTCATGGATTCTTTCCTTCGTGTTTACAGCGGGGTCGTAATTGTCGCTGGTCTAATGCAAGCAGTCGCTGGAATTGATTCGGCGTCGTGGCGGGTACGTGTGCTTTGCGGAAATCACATTTTACTAGATGTTGTTGTAGAAACCTGAAGTGACATTATCCTTTGCCGACAGAGTCAACCTTGCGACACAGGCACTCAATAGGTCGATTTCAGTCATCGACACGGTAGAAGCGGGGCGTGGTGGGCATCACATTCGTTCTCTCGCTTCTGAATGATAATTTTTTGATTGCGGGTTCAAGCCACGGTATACAACCAAATGGCTGAGATTGATGTTCTCACCAACCAAACCAAGCACGAAGGTCAACTAGACGGGTATATCTATGCCAATATCCACGGCGATGAATCCGCGGCAACACCTCTGTAAGACCACCCATATCAACCTGAATAGTTGCTGACCTAATTTCCCTTGATTTATAGGGTTCGTACTTTTTGTCAACACATCTTCTGCTGAAGCTCAAGCCTATTCATCACAGTTGAGTAATTGGTTGTATGTTTCCACCACACCTTTAAGGCTTCACACTGAATCCTTCCCCTAGAACTTTAGGTCATGCCGCCATCCGCGCACACACGGCGTACAACAAGAGCGCCTATTTTCTCAGACTTGCGAACGAGTCCTGGGCGCAGGCCCGATTGTACACTATTTCCGAGGCAAACCTCACCTCCGGGTCTTGACCGGTAAAAACTTCTCGTTGCAATCCACCTGCCAAGGCTGTGAGTTTTCTTCTGCATGCAGGCCCCAGTTCGATCATTGACGCGCGACCAGCCACAATGCTTGGGGGAACTTTCAATGTGCGAATACGACATGCCGCTCCATTCTCATGAGGCATTAAACTACCTGCAGAGCAGTGATCCAACGGATGCTGTTATTACGGGGTTCGCTTCCACGTATGTCTGCAAAACTCCTGTCAAAAATTGTACTGAGCCCAGTCCTGATAGATACTTTTTGACGTGAGTAGGACGCCAATCACAACAAAAAATGTCCTCCTAATCATCCCCCAGTTTTTCTGCCTTGCTGGCCGAGGCGACATCCGACCCTGTCTACCTCGATGCAGCATTGAATTCTGCGAACTTTATCTTAGCGCACCTGTGCCCTGAGTTTCTTGTTCAGACTCAGATATCTGCCAGTCAGGATGATTCCTGTGCCCTCAATAGCACGACCAATTCATTCAACACTGGGTTGATGATTGAGGGTCTGGCGGTGCTGTCTTCAATCACAAACAACGCAACTATGCAGGCAATGTGAAAGAATAATACTTGTTATCCCCCTTGCTCTAACTCTGCTTCAGACTGAATAGGATTATTACTGCAACGATTTCCAATACAGATTGGCAAACAGCAGACGGCATAATCATTCAAGGAGGTCAGTTTTTGGCTGGTTCGCCGCTCATGCCACATGGCTCACGGCTTGATTCAGGTCAGAAACTCGGGGACAAGTACATTATGGGTGGTCTCACGACTGCGTACGTGAGAAACGTCGTATCGCCCGACCTCCGTGGCTATGTACACGATTTCATTGGCGTTCAAGTAATTATGCTTCCTTCCCACTGTTCCATTGTTTTGCTGATGACCTTTATTAGTTCAACGCTGTCGTCGATCTCGCAGCGGAGAATGGAAACTCAGTATACGGCAGAGCTTGGATTGGCCCACCCTACGACACATTTTCGCAGCCTAACCAAACCCTCGCAATCAGTGCGCTGCTCAGTGCGATACTCCTTGACGGTGTCGGCCCTATATTAAATGGATCGCTTCAACAACTCCTTCGCCATCTTCGACTGGATCACCCCAACCACGTCCTTCTACCTCCGTGCCCACTCCTCACATATACAAAACCCAGGCCAGCGCGATAGCAGGCGGTTTTGTGGGGTGTATTATCCTGATTGCAATCGGTGTTTGGCCTTTGGGTCTTTTCCCGCCGCCGGGCGTATGCTGTGGCCTCACTGGCTCCTGTCGCTGTCTTTGACTCTACGGCGCCCGCGTCTCCTGTGATGCGCCATGGTGGCAGTAAACACCACCCTCAGTCTCCACTGGACATATTGTCGCCGACCTCGCTTGGAGCCGGGACCGTGAGCCCCACCGACTTACAGAGGTCAGAGCTCATGAGACTGGTGGATCAGTTGAATGATCGATTGCGAGGTCGGAGATGGGACGAAGAAGAGGTTCCACCCGAGTATGCCTCGAACCATTGAAAAACCAAGCGAGTGGTCTCGGCCAGCGGGAAGTAGACGGATGAAAGGTTCAGATCACTGTTTTACTTGTCAACTTGGACAGCGATGATCTTTGTCGCTGGAAGCAATACATTCTAACATTGGAAATAACAATAATCAGTTTCATGTGGTCAGTTATAAAATTTCCCGATTGTGTATTCAGCACGAAGCTGAATACATGGGATCAATATTGTGCAAATACGATGATTGCTTCGACCGGGTATTCTCAAAATCTGGGCTCGTACGAGTCGTATAGAAGTACCCGAAGCGATTTATCAACCAGAAGGAGAGGAACAACGGCCCAAACAGCCCAGCACCAGGCCGTACGACCATCATCCAGAAGAGATCGCTCGCAACTGTCTGTAGGCCTAAACGACAAATCACCTCTTTGATCGGACCAAATTTCGGCTATAGTGGTTCAATAAGGCGCAACTCCGTTCTAGGCCGCTCTATTGGCTGGTCTCGGGGAGTTGTTTGCTGACCGCAACCATGCTTTCTACCGTAGATTTGACCTACCAAGTTGTTTATGCATCGCGCATCAGGTCACCATAACGGCTCACCAGACAATCACGAATGCCGTGGGTGGTTTCCTGGTGACTTAGATGGCCGACTTAACTTGCATTCGAACCAGGGAATCTCTGATGTCAGACTCTGCCGCGGGACTTTTGCATCTCAAAGGTCACCAAATCCGTCCTGCATTGTTGAACCAACTCGCCACCGTACCATCGCTTTGAATGATACAAATAGACTGCCATGGACATCTGAAGCAGGGGGTGATATTCCGGTGTTGCGGTATTGGAATGCAAGTTTAGAATTCAGTTTGAGCATGATCAGCACTGCCTGTCTGAGGTTCGTGAACTCTGGAACGAAATTTCATCACTCCATTTGCTGTACCGAGTTCAACCTGAAATGGCATGCAACGGCGTCTATGAGCCACCGCCATTATCGCTGACTTGGCTGGGGCTCAGGTACATCACACCGAGGTAGGCCGCGCGGGATAATGGTGGTAGGATAGTGAATCGATGGAAAAATGTTAGCGACTGAGTGGAGAGTCCCTAAAATGGACCGATCATTCGAATCAAGGAAGCCAGGTACAGAGCTTGCGAGTCTTGTGGGCAGAGCCGGAGTTATGGACTTCATATTAGAGGAACGAGTCTTCCATGTCGAAAATCTGCTTTTGATGGCACTTTGCAGGGAAAAGCAGAAGACGACGGTTGGATCATCAATGTTTACGCGGGGCCACCAGCTGGCGAGTTTTTCATACCGAAGGGGACGTGAGGGAGAGGAAATTGAATGAGAGACGGGAATAAACAGCTCGAGCACCCACTGCCAAACCATCAGATTCCTGTCAAGCATAATCACAACACACAGATATTCACATATGGATTCAGGTGTGGAACGAGAACAAACTGTTCTGAAGATGGACGCGCTCAAATTGCACTGGATCCGCTCCCATCCCATTTCCAGCACGATACAGATATTTTTCCCGCGTGTCTTAGTATAAAAGGAGCCAAGGACCGTTCAAGAAAATCAGTCTAATCACGGAATCCCTCAAGGGCCTCACCAGAATCCATATTACCGACACCATTACCACAGTGCTACCATTCTTCCAGCACCAGCTATGCCAGTCATTGGTGTTTCCCTTCTCAGCCTCAGCCTCTTGTTGGCAACCGCCTCGGCGTCGATCCCACAACTCGACGGCTACAAAGTCGTCTGGTTCGACGACTTCAACGGCGATCACGGTGCCGCCGTAGACCACTCGAAATGGACGCAGAAAGTTGGACCCACAGGAAACAACGGCGAGATCGAGGTGTACACCTCCGGCACCAACAACGTGCACCTGTCCGGCGACGGCCAGGTGTACATCGTCCCTACTCTGTCTGACGGAACATGGAGCTCGGGGCGTCTCGAGAGCACCACGGCGCAGTCCTGTGCCGATGGTGGTGCCATGGTCTTCCAGGCCGAGATTTTGGTACCTGACCTCACAGACAAGCCAGCGAAATTCGCAGGCCTGTGGCCCGCCTTCTGGGCGTTGGGCGACAATATCCGCACCTCCGGCGTGAAATGGCCTAAGTGCGGCGAGTGGGACATCTTCGAGGTCACCGACAGGATCGGCGGCCGCAACCAGGGAACATTGCACTTCCTGGATCCGAACACAGGAGAGGACAATTCAAATTTCAACGGGCAGGTGGAATATGCGGGCGGGCGGTATCATACCTGGGCGTTCAAGGTTGATAGGCGGAACGCCGACTGGACGCAGCAGAAGCTGACGTGGTACCTGGATGGCGCGCAATACTACCAAGTTACGGGCACCATGATTGGCACTCATGATCAGTGGGTTCAATTGGCGTACGATCCGTACTTCCCTATCCTCAACCTCGCTATCGGCGGTGGATATCCAGGCTATCCGACTTCGCAGACCGTCAGTGGGTTCGCCGCTTCGATGAGGGTGAAGTATGTCGCCATCTATAAGACCGTTTGACGGGGAAAGGGTTCGTAGGTCGTGAATGTATATAAATATAGCACCTGGTCACGGTTAGCATGTCCCGAAGAAATTTGTTGCTGAATATCGGTTTTATTTCATTGTGTCAGGCTTGAGAAATTGGATAGTCGAAGATGCCAGAACCTGGGGGGAAGTGAAGCCACAAATGCCGTAAACATTTCTGGTCAAACCAGCCAGCTGAATAATATTCGCAATGGTGGTTGGTGAACGGGCAGGGCGAAAGTGACATTTCGACATTTCAAGTGCCGCAGACTGCCGGTGCAAAAATTGAAATTGCCGCTGCATGCGGCAATACTGCCGCAACATGTCACACTGCCGCTGTGTCACACCTGAACTGCCGCACGCATCGCCGCACGTAGCGGCAGTCCCTCGGGTACCAGTGCTGTGCTTTCCGCAGCAACGTAGCTATGAATAATTACTGGTTGGCAGATCCTCCTGTGCTCGCCTCCAGCCCCAGCCCGCCCGTTCAGTTCCTCTAGCACTACATGACTACAACTCCGTGCACCGCTGCAGCAGCGTGAGGTAATACTATGTGTTCAATTCTCCCAGATGTCCACCCCAGCTCGCCATAATACAATCCCGAATCCTATCGTGGAAATTATAGTTATGTAAGTCCCTGAAGCGCGATCCTATCCCTTCGTCTACATTGTTAAGTGATACTTTGAATCTGCCATCGTATCGCGTCAGCCTGCGAGCCAAATCAACTGTTAACAACTATTCTCTAGCGGCCCTTCAACTTTCAATTACATGTCGCTCAGTATGTCTATGTATTTCCCTGACTTTCTCGGCGTTATTCAATGATGCATAACATCCGCACACCCGATTCATTATCAAGCTACCCCGAGCCAAACCAAAAGTTAACCGGTAAATACAACTGCTACGCTACACCGTCTTCCCGGAACGCAGAGGTCTATGTCCTACCATACCTGGTATTTCCTTGGCTCGCTTAGACGGCGGCTCATCCCCACCTTCCTCCCCGCACCTCCGTTTGCTCCCTAACGGAATAATTGCTGTGGTCGCAGTCTGAGATGGCTCGTCGCGCCGAAATGTAGGTGGTCGGTAGTCCGGGCCATAGATGGTGTGGGCATTATTGAATTTCCGCATACGCTTCGCCAGCGCGTGGGTTTTCAACACTTGATTAGGTAGGGGGATTACTGAAAACATGGCAACAAGGCCTTCGTTGCCGTCAGCAGGGCATTGCACCATGCGGCCATCGAGAAGATCACCCAGAAAGTCACCGTTTAAATTCACTGGCTCCCGAAGCTGCTGCTGGATTGCGAGGGATTGAAGGAGCGCCAAGCCAACCCCGAGTACGTGTTGGCTTCTTCCGGCTCGTGGAGTTTGGTGAGGCCAGCGTGCACCAGCGCACTGTGCAGCGGGTTGCAGAACTGCCTCGAGCTCGGGAGTTGGAAATAAGCCAAATGTATGGATCCATTCGCTCGCTCCTCGGCTTTGTTCAAACGACGGCTTTCCCTCGAAGTGTGTATTGAAGTAAGCAATCAGCGGGTAGCTGTCATTGAATTTGGCCAGGATTTCCACAACGCGAGGTAGGGCTTCATCAAATAGTGCCGCAAGTGCCGGACTTTCGTGGTCTTGGAAATGAAATGATCCATTGCAGGCGGCACCGAGGTTAAACACAGGAAAAAAGAATATATATGCGGTCAATGTTGAATGTAGCATGTGTTAGATGCACCAAAAGAATGGGTGACATTTATGTCAACTCTGCTAGTGTTATCGATGAGTTCTCTGCATGGGACTTGTTTCAATTGGTGGCCTAACTCTTCTCGTGTAGAACAGTGTCTCCTGATATGAGTAATGTGACTGGTATTGACAAGGACTGTTTCTGCAATGAAGGTTATTTCCTGAATAAATGAATTGAAAGACAAGAGGGGAGGTTTTCTCCGTTATCAGGATGTATTATGAACGAATCCCCATCATTCCCAGTATTAATCTGAAAATAAATATGAGGAAGGTTCATGCAGCGGCAATGTTCTGGTGCAGCACAGTGGCTGTGCTATTGCCGCAGAGTGAGTGATTGGGTGATATTTCCTGGATAAATCAAGTGAAACACAAGAAGGGAAGCTTTCTTCGTTACCAGGATGCATTATGCATGCATCCCCGTCATCCCCAGTCCTAATCTAAAAATACATATGATGCAGCGGCAATGTTCTGGTGCCGCAGAGTGGCTGTACTATTTACCGCAGAGCGAGCAATTGGGTGATATCTTGCATTAGAATGACTGTTTGAGCATTTGGGGACAGGATAAAGTAGGTAGTGTCGCACCAGTCTCAAAATACATACACGAACTTGAGCCTGTGCCGTGTGAACGATACCAGCTACGAAAATTCTCTTAGTGAGCATACTATCACGCACCGGGAGCCTGGGCACCTTAAGGGTTTTTCACTCTGTAGGAAGGCGAGACAAGTATTTATCCATCATTATGGGGTCTTATGATGTAGGCGCGCATCCTGGGATTCATTTGAGCCCACGGGCGAGTGTCTTGATGAGTTTGATGACTCGGGCAAATATTTACCAGCGGCAAGTCGGAAACGGCCCGAAAACGGGGAAGCTGGGCAGGCGTGGGAACATTTTCGGTTGATTTCTGATGGCACCATTTTTGCCCATTTCAACGCTTCGTCAAGCATTTTGAAGGCTTCTGCGTGTTCCAACTGATGCTATGGTCACATTCAATTGCTCAATCAACTAATTACTGGCTTTGAACGAGCTATCAATGAGATATTTATGCTTCGAGAGATGTATTGGATCAGCCACGTTACGTTGAGCCAAGTAGACGTCCATGGCGTTCGCAATCGTTAACATTTGACAGCGGCTCCCAGGTGACGTCCCCGTCGCTCCAAAGTACCTGACACTCCACGTTCCCTCAAGCCACTCGGTGGCCGTTGATGGATAATATTTCGAGTTCTTCATTGTCGGGTCTTGCTCGGAGTCGCTGTTCCCGACGTCATCTGGGGGTTCAACACTAGAGTTGCTGCTGCTAGCTGGACTCGGGCTTCTGCTAGGGTTCTTTCGCGACTGCTGGGCTCGGATGCGATCCCGGGTTCTTCTGAGGGATCAGATTCCTCCTCTTCCTCATCTTCTGATTCAGAAGCTTGACGGCTGCGCCCCCCACCCGGCCTGCTCCAGCGCCACGTGCACGCCACGCCCACGCCCGCCACATCCGCGAGCAGGTGGTCCTGAGTTATCGTCATCGGAACCACCAGGTGCTTCTCCACGTCCACGTCCGTGGCCACGGCCACGGCCACGAGCTGCGCGCTGAGTCCCCGCCACGCGCGCGCGCGCCTGACCACGAGCCCAGGGAACGTCGGCGGTGACAACCGACTTGGTCCGGAGTCAGTCCCTTCCTGATTTCACGAAGCCGTGGCCCCATCATCTGTGATAAGCAGCTCATAGTCTTCACATTATTGTCGTGCAGGAGCGCGTTGACCATTTCCGGTGCAGTCAGTAGCCGTGCATGACCGGTATTGTATGCCCGCTTCAGCTTGGCCTTCTTGGCAAAAACCTGCTTTCGAAGGCGTGCATTTTCGCGGTCCATCTAGATCATCTGTGCATAGTTCTTGTCCAGCTCAAGTCCGGCAAGGTCGGCAATATAACGAAGCCGTGCATTTTCCTCCGCAAGTGCCTTTCGAGAAGACACACCCTTCAGCGGTGATGGCAGAGTGAGACGATAGAGTGCCATCACCACCTGCTCTCCACCTGCCTGATCTGGCGTGGCCGGATGCGGTGTGGTGAAAGGAGGTGAAAGTGTGCGGGAGGATTGACTGGGTGCCGAGGACTGGGAGGAATGTGAGGCAACTGAAATATTTGAGGACAGAAGGGATGAAGCGAGGGACGAGGTGGCTGTCAATCCAGTGGGTGTCAAGGAACCTGACGTAGCTGCTATGTTTTGTCTGGGGAGGAGAAGTGCTGGCAAGCGTGCTGGCATCGGCTGTGTGGCCTGAGTCATGGAAGTTCTTTGCTGGTTCGTACGCATCAACAGGAATGGCACTTTCATTGAGCGGCCAAATTCCGGTCTTCCGGAATGCTGCTTTTATGGTGTCCCACTTTAAACGCTGTTTTGCGTGCTTCCGATAGTGAAACAGAAGATTGTATTTATTGATTTCAACACACGCTGCATTCATCTTTGCAAGATATGTCAGATACATCCATCACTCTCTTCGGTTCAAAAAAAAAAAAAAAAAAAATCGCACCTGGCATCACAGGGGTTGTTCTTCCCCATTGCAAGTCCCGACGTGATCTCTGGAAAACGACGGGAGGGGGAGTGGAGTGCAGTCCCATCGGCGCAGATACAAGATCCCGGTTCCCAGACTCAACTTTCTGGGCGGGTCTTTTGATCCCGATCGACAAGGGCACAAGTCTTGGCGCCGACACCGAGTTGAATCCCCTTTCTCATCCATGTTGTAAATATTCTTCCAATTAATGTCATATTTTCAATTGCCTCAGTCAATATGGTGAAATATTCGTTGCACAGCAGTAGGGTTCAGAGCCTTGGCATGGCAGATTTCGAGTGCGTGAGTCCATCTGACCCGCAAGGTGTTGCTGTGGCGGTCCTGATTTAGGATTAGCATATTTTGGTACAGAAATTAGATATTGCACTTGCCTTGAAACATCGTGGCCATGTATCACCAAGCGGTTTTCCAGCAATATCGGCAGCATAATGTCTGATGGTTCCAATGAGAGGGGGAGGCCCCGCTTGCCCATGATCTGAAAAGTCTATATGAGTCGAGATGAACGATGTCAGATGAAGTGCACATACCTTCACCCATTCTACAAACATCGCCTCCTCTGGAGAACTCAAGGCGCGCAGATGATTATGGGCCTCCCGAAGAGATATAACCCCAAGGAGACGGCTGTCAAGCGTAGCACATTTCACGCGGTATAAAACTGCTGCCCTTTCGGGCGGATAATCCACGGTTGCGAACCGCGTTGACGGCCCAGGTGTACCGAATCTCGATGTCAATAGCTTCTAAGACAATTGTCGGAAAAATTGGGAACACATTATAGCGGATCATATCTGCTCACAATCCGTTGTAAGCCCGTAATTTTTGGGGTGGCTTATAGCACATGTTGAAGTTAATATATTCAGTCGTAATCCACAGCGTGGCATATACCGTATTTTATGCGCTCGTCACCCCATATCAACTTACGATGGCTTATGAACCGTTGCAACTAAGCTACCGTGCAGCTCAAAAAAAAAAAAGCATATAAATATAAATGCTACATGTGTATGCTACGATCCCTATACCGGACATATTTGCGGGACGCCGCGGCGTCATTGAGTTAAGCGGGAGCGCGGGGGGGGGAGGGGGGCAAAATCCTGAGCACAGTAGGGTTAGTTAACTATGGCAAAGGAAGAACAGAACACATACCTTCGCAGACTTCCACAATCAAATCCTAGAAGAACATGAGCTGGAATCAGCAATGGTGTGATGTATCACGTACCAAGGGCGGAGATAGATCATAGTCAAGGCTGGATGGGTTCACAATCAGTGTCGGCGCCGGCACCGTGACCGAGGAAGCACATACCTGGGAAGATTCGGAAGAGGGGGGGCTCGAAGCGGAGGGATGGTGGTGGTGCGGAGGAAAGAGTGGTAGAGTCACGGTGTCACAGTGCTGCGGTTCATATAGCCGCGGAGGCGATGACATCACCTGCTCCACTCACTCCACCTCGTTGATCCTTCGCTAATAACTCAGGCTACTCTGAGTACTCAGCACACTCACCTCCGCAAGAATGCCTCTGCTTCACCGTACCGACTCGGATACGACGAATGGCAAGGACGTAGAGCATCAGGTAATGTTTTTGTCATCGTTAGGTGTCCTTCATCTCAGCTGGCTCGGGTTAGATGTCAATCATGGACGAAAATGAGGAAACAATGGCACGCCTCGATATGAAGGTAAATGAGTGGCGGAAGGCTCAGGAAGAGGACGACACAGATCCGATTCTGCCATCCCATACTGTCAAGGCTCACTGGAAACTCGGCTCTGCAGATGCTTGCATGACCAGCACTCTCATTGAGAGCTTGAATCGAACCAGCTCGCTGTACCGCGACTTCAACATGCGCCTCCGGGAGTATCTCGCGGAGCATTATCCCAACACCCAGTTCCCTATGAGCAAGATATTCAGGTGCATATCTCGACGTTACCATTCTCGCCTTCGTTAAGCACCCTCGCGTTACAGGTAGAACCATGCAAAGTGCTCTATGTCGATTTCCAATCACAGGTCGATTGGAACAAAGGAACGGATATCTTACGCTGCAACCCAATTTTCCACGGATGCCAACGGTACAACTCCATCATCTACGAAGCTCAAGGAGACGACTTGGCAATGGGCCAACTCGAACTCGTTTTTCATTGCCATCTCTCAAAGAAGGTCAGCTTTGATCTGGCACTAATAGGTCCATATCGGAAGTCGACCTGGGCAGCGAGAACACGCACTGACTGCCCGATGCGCGAATGGAGCCCGGGTTCAACATTTATCGCGCTGGAGCATGTTACTCGGGGAGCACTGCTTTGTCCCATCTTCGGAGCACCGCGCGAAGTGTTCTACGTTGTAGATTGCGTGGATGGAGACATGTTTTTGCGTGTAAATGAATTTGGTTAAATATATTTTGCGACAAGCGCACATCCGAGTGACTGAAAATTTTATTGAGTACAAATCCCGAGTCGAGCGGGCTGTGTACCGCCCAAAACCCTACACGACTTATGCCGGCTTAAGATGGCTTATAACCTCACCCCCACGAGGTTATAACTCATCGTAATCCCGTATGAGCCGGTAAGCCTGCTCAAGCCGTTATAACCCAAATGGGGTTTTTCCGACAATATCGGCGACGTTATGGCCTGTGGCGGCGATGGGATCGAAAAGATCCTCCAGGGGACCCCTAGCGTCGATGGGTGGAGTAGGAGGCATAGGAAACAGCGAGGAGCGAGTGGTATTGGGCAAGAACTCGAAAGTGGGCACAAAATTCTGCTGTAAAGTGGGCGAACATTGCAGTATTTATTGACCTTCAGGTGTTGTAAACGGACTCAAAATAGAGATGGTGCATGAGGAACTAATGTATTAACCCAGAATAACAACAGGATTGGAAGGGGAGTCATGCTGCGATAGCCAATGCCTGTGTGCAATATCCCCAAACCTGTCGGATTGCAGAGGCCCACGCATGGGCCACCGGTCATGGGGAGCGAAGATGAGTTGTTAGATTTCCGCAGTAACCAGATGAACGTACCTGGAGCCCTGGAGCCCTGGTTCACCCCCGTGTCTCTCTGTCGAGAACCCGGCATTTAAGATCTAGACATCAGCCAAATCGACACTTTGCTGTAAGCGACACCAGCACGGAACAAATAAAACTGGTAAAATCATACATTACCTCTGAAGGTCAAGCTTTGACCTTGTTAAAAGCCTTGTCAAAGTTGTGGGATAGTAGCAGCTGAAGTGGTCCAGGGTGAAGCTCGCCGAGAGGTGTCATATGACAATAATTTCCGGTCACCAGTGAGAGTTGTTGGCGAGATAGCAAGATTAGAGGCAAAAGGGCAATGTCTCGAGAGGATCAGAGGAAAGACCGACATTAACAGTGCCGAACGAGCCCCCGGCGTCGCGGAATGAAGCAGAATTGACGAAGATCTTGGGTCTTGTTTGTGTGGGTGCCGGATCAGAATTAAGGAAACCGCGTGATTGGTGTTTTTCCCCCGAATCACCGGGGCACAGCTTTCGATCACCTCATCAGAATTTGTCGAAACCAGTTATGAACCAACACACAAGGTCCCACTCCATATTCCAACCATAAGATTTTGTATTATACCATGTTCCAGCTGTGTAGGAGGTAAGTGCCCAGGTTCCTAGTCAGAGATAGTAAACAGAACTAGAACCCGTTCACCACGCTCTCTGGACCCGTTTTTCAACATATGTGGCCAGTGTTGGAAGGAGACTGTGTCGGCATTGAGTGCATTGAGAATTATCTCTTGAATAACTAATTTGCAGCACAACAGCAAAGGTTTTTGACGTTACCAGGACATATTATGGAGGCATTACTGTCGTTTCATGCACGAATCTCAAAAAAGATTCATGCAGCGGCAATGTTCTATTGCCGCAGAGTGGCCGTGTCATTGCCGCAAAGCGCCAGACCTGGGTTTATACGGGCAGAGTTGTATGTCGATGGCTGATTCGAGATTAACCAACGCGGGATAATCCTAAAGGAGGTCACAGCGGTGTGAGCCCTGAGAAAAGGACATGGTAGTCAAACTTGAATTTCAACCATGGTTGAGAAATGGTCCTAGTTAACTGGTGTGAAGCAGCAACATTGTGAAATGTCTGCAAAGAGGCACGATTTCTTTAGGCAGATAGATACAGAAGTGACGGATACAGCCGCGAAAGTGAGGTTAATGTTGAGCGTAACACGTGTTAGATGCCCAAAAGAATGTGCGGCATTTATGTCGACTCTGCTAGTGGTATCGCGGAGCTTTCTGCAGGGGACTTGTTTTAAGTGCTCAACTAATTCTTCTGGTGCAGAACAGCTTCCCCTGATATGAGTGTTGTGGTTAGTATTGCGCGGGGACTGTTTCTGCAATGAAGGTTATGTCCGGAATAAATCAATTGAAACTCCGCAGGGGAGTTTTCAACGTTACCAGGTCATATATACATGTATCTCCGTCGTTCCCAGTCATAATCAGAAAATACATATGAGGAAGGCTCATGCAGCGGCGATGTTCTACTGCCGCAGCGTGGCTGTGCTCTTGCCGCAGAGCGAGCGATTGGGTGATAACTTGCATGAGAAGGACTCTTTAAGCATTTGGGGACAGGAGAAGGGGGTTAATGTCGCGCCACTCTCGCAACACGTGCATGGAATTAAGCATGCACGCTGTTGAACGACGTTGTTTCGGTGATACAAAGAAAAATATGATGGTCTCCCTACGTCTCCTGGACCGGTTGAAAAGTTATCTTGGGGCAAATCTTGTTCAGCGCGCCAATTGTGCTTTCGGGGATAAGAAGAACTCCGATATTGTAGATTATGCGGCCAGTGTTGCATGCAGACTATTTCTGCATTCAAAATTATTCTTTGAATAACTGACACTGGGGGCAAAGGCCGACGCACCTGAAAACCAGATGCGTTAAACGCATGTGGTCGGCGACTGGGATCAGCGAACGACAAAGGTGTCAATCACCTCTTTGGCAGCTTTGTTTTTGGCTTTGGATCGCCCCCAGAAACAAAGGTGCCATAAAGGTGATTAACCCATTTGTTCCGTGTGCCGACTACATGTGGAACACATGCGTTTAACGCACTTGGGTTCCACATGCGTCAGTCTTTGCCTGCAGTGTGAGTCACAACACAACGGGGATGGTTTTCGACATTGGCAGGACATATTATCTGTTCATTAAAAGGGTTCCATGCAGTAATCTCATAAAATATCAGGGAGGATTCGTGCAGCGGCAATGTTCTATTGCTGCAGAGTGGCTGTGTTATTGCCACAGCAGAG